>CM040928.1:1307500-1325000 GCA_023029165.1 Gobiocypris rarus
AATTTAGTAAATTATCATAATTTTGACTGAAGTAATCATTTCAACTTTTTATCATAATTTTGACGGTTTAAATTTTATAAATTGTCATAATTTTTTTTATGTTATAACTTTGACTTTTACATCATAATTTCAGTTTAGTATGTTGATTTCAACTTTGTCATAATTATGACTCTTTAAGTAATAATTTTACATCATTATTTTGGTTTAAAATTTCGACATGTCATAATTTTGATTTAAGTAATCATTTTAACATTTATTGCCATGATTTTGACTTAAGTCATAATTTCAATTTTGTATGTTAGTCAAAATTGATAAATTAAAATTATTAACATACTAAATTGAAATTATAACTTGAGTCAAAATTGCGTCATAAGTTCAAATGATTACTTAAAAAGTCAAAATTATGATGTCGAAATTTAAACCGAAATTATGATGTAAAAAGTCAAAATAGTCATAATTCTTAACTAATAATTTTGACTTTAAGTCATCATTTCAATTTAGTATGTTAATTTCAACTTTTTGTCATAATTATGACTCTTTAAGTAATCATTTTACATCATAAGTTTGGTTAATTTAGTAAATTTTTGTTTTTTTATGTTATAACTTTGGCTTTTTAAGTCATAATTTAAATTTAGTTTGTTAATATCAACTACATTACTAATTTTCATGAATAATTTTGACTTTTTCATCATTATTTTGTTTTTTTGTGATAACTTTGGCTATTTTATATATTTTAACTTTTTGTCACAATTTTGACTTTTTAAGTAATAATAATATTACCAATGTTTAAAACAGTTCATATTTCTATGGAATGCATTATATCTGATTGAATAGTAAGTTAGAAAGAACAGCATTTATTAGAAATAGAATATTTTGTACTTTTGATTAATTTTAATGCGTTCCTTTTTTTCAAAGTGTATTTTTACCATCCAGTCAATTTTTTAGGAGTTGCTCTTGTCTGTTTGTAGGTTTGCAGTCATGGCTGTCTACAGTAAGTGCGTTGTGGACACCACAGATAGCAGTTTACAGTCTGACTGAATGCAGTGCGAGTGGAGATGTTTCTCAGGAAATAGATTCCCTCTTAATGAGGGTCATTGGCTGCTCCCTTTGGGCTGTTTGATGCTCATTAAGCTCATTACACGAGAACTGATAAAGCTAATACACTGATGAAGCAGCTACACGGATGTCTATTGTGAAGTCCAGAGCTCATGAGTGCATGAGAAGATGCTCACAAACACTGGTATTTCACCTCATCATTGCAGATTACAGTGTGTGTGAGAGATAAGTGGCAGCACAATCATCTCTGACCTTGTATCAGTGTTTTTGAATGAATCTCTTGATTCAATGACTCACTCATAAAGACTTCACTTGTTTCATTACTGGATGAATCAGCGTTTCTGAATGAATCTCTTGAGTGAATGATTCAATGACTCACTTGTAAAGATTTCACTTGTTTCATTACTGGATGAATCAGTGTTTTTGAATGAATCTCTTGAATGAATGATTCAATGACTCACTCTTAAAGACTTCACTTGTTTCATTACTGGATGAATCAGTGTTTTTGAGCAAATCTCTTGAATGAATGATTCAGTGACTCACTCGTAAAGACTTAATTTGTTTCATTACTGGATGAATCAGTGTTTTTGAATGAATCTCTTGAATGAATGATTCAGTGACTCACTCGTAAAGACTTCATTTGTTTCATTACTGGATGAATCAGTGTTTTTGAACAAGTCTTGAATGAATGATTCAATGACTCACTCATAAAGACTTCACTTGGTTGGCGCACACACAAATGCTTGCTGTAGTTGAATGAAACACTCTGATATTTCACCTTTATATCATTGCAGATTACAGTGTGTGTTAGATGATTGGAGTGGCGGCACAATCGCCTGCCCTCGTTTCTCCGATTGCTGAGAAAGTTTTGGGCCATTATGGATCTCAAACCCAGAGCATCCCAGGCTCAGAGTTTTCTTATTGAATTAATATCATACAGAGAAGCAATGTATAATAGCGCCAGGCTCTGTTTCACTTGTTGAGAAGTGAGTGAAATATCGAATGGCCCTTCAGGCTCGATTTTAACCATTAACCATAAGCCCTGCATTCATCTTCCCGAGCTTCCCTTCTGGCGGCCGCGTTACAGGAGGAAACGCTTGTGTTTGCATGTCGGGTCGAGCCGGGTGACGGACCAGTGATTGATTTTTGAGCGGGACAGCAGATGTTGACTGACGTGTTCATGAAAAGGTCATACATATTATGAAGTGACAGGTAAAGGTCAGCGCTGGGCGAGGCTGCCGCGAGCTTCCAGAGCGGTTAAAGTGTGGAGAAATAATCACAACAAGAGAAAAATACAAAATAAGAAGAATGTGTTGAATTAATGAGCTTTCACCATCTGGTTTTCCAGCACAAACATCTTAACCTTCTTAAATCAAGATACATTTACTGGAAGAGCAAAATGAGTGAATGAAACATCAAGCCAAATTAATGCTTAAACCAAGAAACTCAAATCTACCAAATGGTGTCAAAAAATAAACTAAACTAAAAAAAATGTCTTTAAAACGGAGATCATGATTCTTTTACGAATACGGTCGAATCTCTTGAATGAATGATTCAGTGACTCACTCATAAAGACTTCACTTTCATTGCTGAATGAATCAGCATTTTTGAGCAAATCTCTTGAATGAATGATTCAATGACTCACTCGTAAAGACTTCACTTGTTTCATTACTGGATGAATCAGTGTTTCTGAATGAATCTCTTGAATGAATGATTCAATGACTCACTCATAAAGTTTTCATTTGTTTCATTACTTGATGAATCAGCGTTTCTGAATGAATCTCTTGAATGAATGGTTTAATGACTCACTCACTCATAAAGACTTCAATTGTTTCATTACTGGATGAATCAGCGTTTCTGAATGAATCTCTTGAGTGAATGATTCAATGACTCACTCATAAAGACTTCACTTGTTTCATTACTGGATGAATCAGCGTTTCTGAATGAATCTCTTGAGTGAATGATTCAATGACTCCCTCATAAAGACTTCACTTGTTTCATTACTGGATGAATCAGTGTTTTTGAACAAATCTCTTAAGTGAATGATTCAGTGACTCACTCATAAAGGCTTCACTTGTTTCATTTCTGGATGAATCAGTGTTTTTGAACAAATCTCTTGAATGAATGATTCAATGACTCCCTCATAAAGACTTCACTTGTTGAAAAGACATACGGTTGGTTTATGACAGGTTAGAGGACGTCCGATTGTGTTATTTAATGAATTGGCGCTCTCCTGTAAGGTAACCGCTCGCTCTTCTGGGTTGGCGTGTTCCTGAGGCTCATATTTAGGGCATTTCCCCTCTTCCTTCCTGTCCGTGTTTAAGCAGATGGAGCTGGAGCTCCGCCACGGGAGTCTGGAATTACAACATCAGCCTCCCGGAGCGCTACTGATGTGGCTTTCTGCTTCAAAAGCCCACCGTGGAGCCTGTGAGGGAAACACCCTGTGCCCGTATCTGATGAACCACTGGAGGATAATCAGATTTGAGTGTGTGTGGTGAAAAGCACTGTATAAACAAATTGGATTTGAATTCTGAATGATTCAGCAGTGCACATTCTTCTGAAAGAAATCATAATCGGTGACGTCATTAATCCCTCTTATTATCCACTGGTCACTGTAGCAAAATAAGTCCTTTTGAGAGATTATTTTACTATATTAGAAAAATACCACATCGTCCAGGATCCCTGAATACACTTTTGGAAAACTGAATCCATGATGCTCATGACTTGAAATATTATATGAGAAATTATTATTTTTAATGTGAAAAAGGAATTGTAACTGCAAAGCATAAAGGTTTAATAAATATGCCTAAGAATTAGAGAATCACTGACTTACTGAATTCTCTCGATCACAGAGATCTTTATCAAACAAACACAATGATTTATTTCTCATCCACCCAAGATTGATTGGAATATTATTTCTGTATTACACACACACACACACACACACACACACACACACACACACACACACACACACACACACACACACACAGCGTTTCGCCGCGCAATGACGTCAGTATGAAGCACTCTATCGTTTTCTGGGCCTGGTGTCTATAAAATCTTTTCTTTGACTAAGAAGGATTTTTTCAGCTCTGAAACTTACATGAGATCCTTATATTGCCATGACTTTTCATATATCAAAAGCTCAAGGGAAAGTTGATTTCTCAATTCAGCACCCCTTTAAGAAAAAACCTTAAGAGTAAATGCTGATGATTTGACTTCCTCTTCTGACCATCATCATGTGTTGACCGTTGCGGTTTGATCCCGCAGTATCGTGAGTGTTAACGCTGCGGTCAGGAGGTTTGATCCCGCAGTATCGTTAGTGTTAACGCTGCGGTCAGGAGGTTTGATCTCGCAGTATCGCAGTGTTAACGCTGCGGTCAGGAGGTTTGATCTCGCAGTATCGTGAGTGTTAACGCTGCGGTCAGGAGGTTTGATCTCGCAGTATCGTGAGTGTTAACGCTGCGGTCAGGAGGTTTGATTCCGCAGTATCGTGAGTGTTAACGCTGCGGTCAGGAGGTTTGATCCAGCAGTATCGTGAGTGTTAACGCTGTCAGAGGTTTGATCTCGCAGTATCGTGAGTGTTAACGCTGCGGTCAGGAGGTTTGATCCGCAGTATCGTGAGTGTTAACGCCGCGGTCAGGAGGTTTGATCCGCAGTATCGTGAGTGTTAACGCTGCGGTCAGGAGGTTTGATCCAGCAGTATCGCGAGTGTTAACGCTGCGTCAGGAGGTTTGATCCAGCAGTATCGCGGAGTGTTAACGCTGCGGTCAGGAGGTTTGATCCCGCAGTATCGTGAGTGTTAACGCTGCGTCAGGAGGTTTGATCCCGCAGTATCGTGAGTGTTAACGCTGCGTCAGGAGGTTTGATCCCGCAGTATCGCGAGTGTTAACGCTGCGTCAGGAGGTTTGATCCCGCAGTATCGTTAGTGTTAACGCTGCGGTCAGGAGGTTTGATCTCGCAGTATCGTGAGTGTTGACCGCTGCGGTCAGGAGGTTTGATCCGCAGTATCGTGAGTGTTGACCGCTGGTCAGGAGGTTTGATCCTGCAGTATCGCGGAGTGTTGACCGCTGCGGTCAGGAGGTTTGATCCTGCAGTATCGTGAGTGTTAACGCTGCGTCAGGAGGTTTGATCCTGCAGTATCGTGAGTGTTGACCGCTGTGGTCAGGAGGTTTGATCCGCAGTATCGTGAGTGTTAACGCTGCGGTCAGGAGGTTTGATCCAGCAGTATCGTGAGTGTTAACGCTGCGGTCAGGAGGTTTGATCCAGCAGTATCGTGAGTGTTGACCGCTGCGGTCAGGAGGTTTGATCCCGCAGTATCGTGAGTGTTAACGCTGCGGTCAGGAGGTTTGATCCCGCAGTATCGTGAGTGTTAACGCGGCGTCAGGAGGTTTGATCCCGCAGTATCGCGGAGTGTTAACGCTGCGGTCAGGAGGTTTGATCCCGCAGTATCGTAGTGTTAACGCTGCGGTCAGGAGGTTTGATCCCGCAGTATCGTGAGTGTTAACGCTGCGGTCAGGAGGTTTGATCCAGCAGTATCGTGAGTGTTAACGCTGCGGTCAGGAGGTTTGATCTCGCAGTATCGTGAGTGTTGACCGCTGCGGTCAGGAGGTTTGATCCCGCAGTATCGTGAGTGTTAACCGCTGCGGTCAGGAGGTTTGATCCCGCAGTATCGTGAGTGTTGACCGCTGCGGTCAGGAGGTTTGATCCCGCAGTATCGTGAGTGTTAACGCTGCGGTCAGGAGGTTTGATCCAGCAGTATCGTGAGTGTTGACCGCTGCGGTCAGGAGGTTTGATCCCGCAGTATCGTGAGTGTTAACGCTGCGGTCAGGAGGTTTGATCCCGCAGTATCGTGAGTGTTAACGCTGCGGTCAGGAGGTTTGATCCCGCAGTATCGTGAGTGTTAACGCTGCGGTCAGGAGGTTTGATCCAGCAGTATCGTGAGTGTTGACCGCTGCGGTCAGGAGGTTTGATCCGCAGTATCGTGAGTGTTAACGCTGCGGTCAGGAGGTTTGATCCCGCAGTATCGTGAGTGTTAACGCTGCGGTCAGGAGGTTTGATCCTGCAGTATCGTGAGTGTTAACGCTGCGGTCAGGAGGTTTGATCTCGCAGTATCGTGAGTGTTGACCGCTGCGGTCAGGAGGTTTGATTCCGCAGTATCGTTAGTGTTAACGCCGCGGTCAGGAGGTTTGATCCGCAGTATCGTGAGTGTTAACGCTGCGGTCAGGAGGTTTGATTCCGCAGTATCGTGAGTGTTGACCGCTGCGGTCAGGAGGTTTGATCCCCAGTATCGTGAGTGTTAACGCTGCGGTCAGGAGTTTTGATCCCACAGTATCGTGAGTGTTAACGCTGCGGTCAGGAGGTTTGATCCCGCAGTATCGTGGAGTGTTGACCGCTGCGGTCAGGAGGTTTGATCCCGCAGTATCGCGGAGTGTTGACCGCTGCGGTCAGGAGGTTTGATCCCGCAGTATCGTGAGTGTTGACCGCTGCGGTCAGGAGGTTTGATCCCCCAGTATCGTGAGTGTTGACCGCTGCGGTCAGGAGGTTTGATCCCGCAGTATCGCGGAGTGTTGACCGCTGCGGTCAGGAGGTTTGATCCCGCAGTATCGTTAGTGTTGACCGCTGCGGTCAGGAGGTTTGATCCCGCAGTATCGTTAGTGTTGACCGCTGCGGTCAGGAGCTTTGATTCAGCAGTATCGTGAGTGTTGACCGCTGCGGTCAGGAGGTTTGATCCAGCAGTATCGTGAGTGTTAATGCTGCGGTCAGGAGGTTTGATCCCGCAGTATCGTGAGTGTTGACCGCTGCGGTCAGGAGGTTTGATCCCGCAGTATCGTGAGTGTTGACCGCTGCGGTCAGGAGGTTTGATCCAGCAGTATCGTGGAGTGTTGACCGCTGCGGTCAGGAGGTTTGATCCTGCAGTATCGTGAGTGTTAACGCTGCGGTCAGGAGGTTTGATCCCCAGTATCGTGGAGTGTTGACCGCTGCGGTCAGGAGGTTTGATCCCGCAGTATCGTGAGTGTTAACGCTGCGGTCAGGAGGTTTGATCCCCAGTATCGTGAGTGTTAACGCTGCGGTCAGGAGGTTTGATCCCCAGTATCGCGGAGTGTTGACCGCTGCGGTCAGGAGGTTTGATCCAGCAGTATCGTGAGTGTTGACCGCTGCGGTCAGGAGGTTTGATCCCCCAGTATCGTGAGTTTTAACGCTGCGGTCAGGAGGTTTGATCCCGCAGTATCGTGAGTGTTGACCGCTGCGGTCAGGAGGTTTGATCCCGCAGTATCGTAGTGTTAACGCTGCGGTCAGGAGGTTTGATCCTGCAGTATCGTTAGTGTTAACGCTGCGGTCAGGAGGTTTGATCCCGCAGTATCGCGGAGTGTTGACCGCTGCGGTCAGGAGGTTTGATCCCGCAGTATCGTTAGTGTTAACGCTGCGGTCAGGAGCTTTGATCCCGCAGTATCGTGAGTGTTGACCGCTGTGGTCAGGAGGTTTGATCCCGCAGTATCGCGGAGTGTTAACGCTGCGGTCAGGAGGTTTGATCCTGCAGTATCGTGAGTGTTGACCGCTGCGGTCAGGAGGTTTGATCCCGCAGTATCGTGAGTGTTAACGCTGCGGTCAGGAGGTTTCATCCGCAGTATTGTGAGTGTTGACCGCTGCGGTCAGGAGGTTTGATCCAGCAGTATCGTGAGTGTTGACCGCTGCGGTCAGGAGGTTTGATCCCGCAGTATCGTGAGTGTTGACCGCTGCGGTCAGGAGGTTTGATCCGCAGTATCGTGAGTGTTAACGCTGCGGTCAGGAGGTTTGATCCCGCAGTATCGCGGAGTGTTGACTGCTGCGGTCAGGAGGTTTGATCCCGCAGTATCGTGAGTGTTGACCGCTGCGGTCAGGAGGTTTGATCCCGCAGTATCGTGAGTGTTAACGCTGCGGTCAGGAGGTTTGATCCTGCAGTATCGTGAGTGTTGACCGCTGCGGTCAGGAGGTTTGATCCTGCAGTATCGTGAGTGTTGACCGCTGCGGTCAGGAGGTTTGATCCTGCGGTATCGTGAGTGTTAACGCTGCGGTCAGGAGGTTTGATCCTGCAGTTCGTGAGTGTTGACCGCTGCAGTCAGGAGGTTTGATCCCGCAGTATCGTGAGTGTTAACGCTGCGGTCAGGAGGTTTGATCCCGCAGTATCGTGAGTGTTAACGCTGCGGTCAGGAGGTTTGATCCTGCAGTATCGTGAGTGTTAACGCTGCGGTCAGGAGGTTTGATCCTGCAGTATCGTGAGTGTTAACGCTGCGGTCAGGAGGTTTGATCCTGCAGTATCGTGAGTGTTGACCGCTGCGGTCAGGAGGTTTGATCCTGCAGTATCGTGAGTGTTAACGCTGCGGTCAGGAGGTTTGATCCTGCAGTATCGTGAGTGTTGACCGCTGCGGTCAGGAGGTTTGATCCAGCAGTATCGTGAGTGTTAACGCTGCGGTCAGGAGGTTTGATCCGCAGTATCGTGAGTGTTAACGCTGCGGTCAGGAGGTTTGATCCCGCAGTATCGCGGAGTGTTGACCGCTGCGGTCAGGAGGTTTGATCCGCAGTATCGTGAGTGTTAACGCTGAGGTCAGGAGCTTTGATCCAGCAGTATCGTGAGTGTTAACGCTGCGGTCAGGAGGTTTGATCCCGCAGTATCGTGAGTGTTAACGCTGCGGTCAGGAGGTTTGATCCGCAGTATCGTGAGTGTTAACGCTGCGGTCAGGAGGTTTGATCCAGCAGTATCGTGAGTGTTGACCGCTGCGGTCAGGAGGTTTGATCCCCAGTATCGTGAGTGTTAACGCTGCGGTCAGGAGGTTTGATCCTGCAGTATCGTGAGTGTTGACCGCTGCGGTCAGGAGGTTTGATCCCCAGTATCGTGAGTGTTAACGCTGCGGTCAGGAGGTTTGATCCTGCAGTATCGTGAGTGTTGACCGCTGCGGTCAGGAGGTTTGATCCTGCAGTATCGCGGAGTGTTGACCGCTGCGGTCAGGAGGTTTGATCCCGCAGTATCGCGTGAGTGTTAACGCTGCGGTCAGGAGGTTTGATCCTGCAGTATCGCGGAGTGTTGACCGCTGCGGTCAGGAGGTTTGATCCTGCACTATCGCGGAGTGTTAACGCGCTGCGGTCAGGAGGTTTCATCCCGCAGTATCGTGAGTGTTGACCGCTACGGTCAGGAGGTTTCATCCCGCAGTATCGTGAGTGTTGACCGCTGCGGTCAGGAGGTTTGATCCGCAGAATTGTGAGTGTTGACCGCTGCGGTCAGGAGGTTTGATCCCGCAGTATCGTGAGTGTTGACCGCTGCGGTCAGGAGGTTTGATCCTGCAGTATCGTGAGTGTTAACGCTGCGGTCAGGAGGTTTGATCCCGCAGTATCGTGAGTGTTAACGCTGCGGTCAGGAGATTTGATCCTGCAGTATCGTGAGTGTTGACCGCTGCGGTCAGGAGCTTTGATCCAGCAGTATCGTGAGTGTTAACGCTGCGGTCAGGAGATTTGATCCTGCAGTATCGTGAGTGTTGACCGCTGCGGTCAGGAGGTTTGATCCAGCAGTATCGTGAGTGTTGACCGCTGCGGTCAGGAGGTTTGATCCTGCAGTATCGTGGAGTGTTAACGCTGCGGTCAGGAGGTTTGATCCTGCAGTATCGTGAGTGTTGACCGCTGCGGTCAGGAGGTTTGATCCTGCAGTATCGTGAGTGTTGACCGCTGCGGTCAGGAGGTTTGATCCAGCAGTATCGTGAGTGTTGACCGCTGCGGTCAGGAGGTTTGATCCCCCAGTATCGTGAGTGTTAACGCTGCGGTCAGGAGCTTTGATCCAGCAGTATCGTGAGTGTTGACCGCTGCGGTCAGGAGCTTTGATCCAGCAGTATCGTGAGTGTTGACCGCTGCGGTCAGGAGGTTTGATCCCCCAGTATCGTGAGTGTTAACGCTGCGGTCAGGAGATTTGATCCAGCAGTATCGTGAGTGTTGACCGCTGCGGTCAGGAGGTTTGATCCAGCAGTATCGTGAGTGTTAACGCTGCTCCGTAATCTCAGAGATGTTCACTTTCACAAGGCCTTGTTCCTCCTCTTTAGTTTTCAAGGAGTGGATTTCCCGCAGGAGGACGAGGGGCTCAACACGTTTGATTTACACGAGCCGGTTTCTCCCAGCTGGGCTTGTTATCGTGTCAGTTAGACGCAGGTATAATAAAGTCGGAGTGTATTTCTCCTGCGGGGATTGCTGAACGCCGCTCCGCGTCTGCCGAAACCTAATACATGCACGGTTGGGAAGCCACACTGATTGAACACTTCCTTCATTATATTGAGACGTTGGAGGAGGACTGCGTGGCTCATAGTCCCTGTCATCCAGCTCTGCATTACTGTGCTGGGAATTAGCCTGGGATGCTGACAGAAAGTATTACAGAGCTCGTTTATTAAACAGTCAGACTGCTCTATTTGAGCGCAGTCCGCGGCGGGGACGGAACGGCCCGCAATAAAGCACATTATTTATCGGTTCTGCCTCACGGTCACGGCGGGATGGGCCAGTCGTGTCTCCTATGGATACTTACACCCGCTCTCCTGTAAATTGGAGCTGGGAGTCGGCTGCTATTTGAATCTAGATTGGGTTGAATTGTGCCGAAGCTGCTTTTCACAGTTCTCCTGCTGAATTAGATAAGCTGGTCTCTGATTGGACGACTGAGGGAAGCGTCCACTAACTTCTTGAAGTTGTTCTTTAGGGAGAGAATACGCATCGTTTGTTCATTATCTGAAGTTCAGATCCACACGGATCAGCTGATTGAGGAATATTCCACTGTTTACTGGAGTTATGATCAGATAATGAGCAGGAGAGACTCACACACACATTAAACAATCAACACCAACGTTTAGTAAACACTTAATATCCGTCTGTCCATCCATCCATCATCCATCCTTTGACCCATCCATCCTTTCATTCATCTGTCATCATCCATCCATCCTTTCATCCGTCTGTCGTCCATCCATCCTTTCATCCGTCTGTCGTCCATCCATCCTTTCATCCATCCATCCATCCTTTCATCCACCCATCCATCCTTTCATCCATCCATCCATCCTTTCATCCATCCATCCATCCTTTCATCCACCCATCCATCCTTTCATCCATCCATCCATCCTTTCATCCATCCATCCATCCTTTCATCCATCCATCCATCCTTTCATCCACCCATCCATCCTTTCATTCATCTGTCATCATCCATCCATCCTTTCATCCGTCTGTCGTCCATCCATCCTTTCATCCATCCTTTCATCCATCCATCCATCCTTTCATCCATCCATCCATCCTTTCATCCACCCATTCATCATTTCATCCTACCATCCATCCTTTCATCCATCCATCCTTCCGTCCATCCATCCATCATCCATCCTTTCATCCGTCTGTCATCCATCCATCCTTTCATCCATCCATCCATCCTTTCATCCATCCTTCCGTCCATCCATCCATCATCCATCCTTTCATCCGTCTGTCATCCATCCATCCTTTCATCCACCCATCCATCCTTTCATTCATCTGTCATCATCCATCCATCCATCCTTTCATCCATCCATCCTTTCATCCATCCATCCATCCTTTCATCTATCCATCCATCCTTTCATCCACCCATTCATCATTTCATCCTACCATCCATCCTTTCATCCATCCATCCATCCTTTCATCCATCCTTCCGTCCATCCATCCATCATCCATCCTTTCGTCCGTCTGTCGTCCATACATCCTTTTATCCCTCCATCCATCCTTTTGTCCCTCCATCCACCCATCTGTCTGTTTTATTAAATTAATAAATAATGGTTTAATGAATAAACATATGAAAATGTAAAAAACTAAACAAAAACAAACAAACAAATTAATAAATAACAATGGCTGCTTAAACAAGCCTAAGAAAGATTAAACAAACAAATAAGTGTTCCATCTTTTCCCCCTCCTTTGGTCCGCTGATGGCTGCTGTGTGAGCAGTGTTGGTTGGGATGATATTCTTGTATCAGAAGCATGCAGTCGTAGAGTTGAACACCTGTTCCAGACACAAAGCTCTTGCTGTTGTACTTCCTGTCTGTTTCGCCCCATCCAAACTCGTCTGATGGGATTGCTCCTGCTTCATTGTTCTCCGTCATGGGGAAGCCGCTGCTGCGCGGACGGTTAATGTTTTGACCTAACAAGCTCTCTCGTTTGATCCGTGCTTTTACAGCAGCCTCTGTAACCCTGCATGCACACACAAAAGACTCCGTTTCTTTCGCCAAAGCGGCTTTGGAAAAATGTCGATGGAATGTCTGTGCAGGCTTTTGTTTTCCTGGGATAAAGGGATACGAGCGGAACGATTTCACTGGGTGCCAGTCGGCGTATATTCCTCTATTCTAGTCCGGTGTCGTGGTGAGGAGAGGTTGTAAGGGGTCACGATGTTGTCCGTGAACTCTAGACGACGTGAAACTGCGCTAATCCTCCTGGCCGCCGACCCCAGACCCGGACCGGCGGGCCTGAACAATAGCCGAGTGCGTCGGGACGGGTGTGAGACCCGAGCGCTCTTTCACGGGCTTCGTCACGCTCTGCTGTGTGTGTCGCGTCTCAGGTTGTGACGGCCTTTATCCCGGCTGACAGCGCGGAGGATGAACGGATGTGAACGTCTCTCATTATGAATCGAGGTGTCAGATCAACACTGATCAAACCCCAGAGAGATTTACTGACAAAGAAGCCGAAGGTTTTGTGTTTTCTCCGGACACTTTCCTCCGAGTGTTTTGTGTTGCTCTTCCCCGTTTGAATCACAGCTGGCTGATATTGCTAGGAAAGCTTATATATATCATTTATTTTACCCCTTGTCAATAATATACAATATATAATAATATGCAGTATATAACTAATATATATATTTTATATTTATTCAGTTTTTTTATTTTTATGAAAATGTGTAATGTCAGGGGTAAAAATAAAATGTTGAATGAAATGTTGAAAATGTTAAAATGTTTTGTTTATTCATCCATAGTTATTAGTCCATACATCCATTCAGTCATCCGTAGTTGTCAATCCATCCATACATTAGTTTAACACATCCCATCCATCCATTCATCCATCCATACATCCATCCTTACATCCATCCATACATCCGTACATCCATCCATCCATCCATACATCCATCCATACATCCGTACATCCATCCATCCATCCATACATACATCCTTACATCCATCCATAAATCCATCCATAAATCCTTACATCCATCCATACATCCTTACATCCATCCATACATCCATTCCATACATTAGTTTAACCCATCCCATCCATCCATTCATCCATCCATCCATCCATCCATCCATACATACATCCTTACATCCATCCATCCATCCATCCATCCATCCATCCATCCATTAGTTTAACCCATCCCATCCATCCATCTATCCATACATACATACATCCTTACATCCATCCATACATCCATACATTGGTTTAACCCATCCCATCCATCCATCCATCCATCCTTTCTTTCATCCCTCCATCCATCCTTCCGTCCATCCATCCATCATCCATACATTAGTTTAACCCATCCATCCATCCATCCATCCTTACATCCATCCATACACACATACATTAGTTTAACCCATCCCATCCATCCATCCATCCATCCAACCAACCATCCTTACATCCATCCATACATCCATCCATACATCCATCCATCAATCCATTAGTTTAACCCATCCCATCCATCCATCCATCCATCCATCCATCCATCCATCCATCCATCCATCCATCCATCCATCCATCAATCCATTAGTTTAACCCATCCCATCCATCCATCCATTTATCCATCCATGCATCCATCCATACATCCATACACACATGCATTAGTTTAATCCATCAGTCCATCCATCCAACCATCCATTGGTGTTCCATCCTTCCATCCATCCATACATCCATCCATACATTAGTTTAATCCATCCATCCATCCATCAATCCATCCATACATCCATCCATCCATACACACACACATACATTAGTTTAATCCATCCCTAGTTGTCCGTTCATCCATCCATGCATCCATACATACATCCATACATTGGTTTAACCCATCCCATCCATCCATCCATCCATCTATCCATACATACATACATCCTTACATCCATCCATACATCCATACATTAGTTTAACCCATCCATCCATCCATCCATCCATCCTTACATCCATCCATACACACATACATTAGTTTAACCCATCCCATCCATCCATCCATCCAACCAACCAACCATCCTTACATCCATCCATACATCCATCCATACATCCATCCATCAATCCATTAGTTTAACCCATCCCATCCATCCATCCATTTATCCATCCATGCATCCATCCATCAATCCATTAGTTTAACCCATCCCATCCATCCATCCATTTATCCATCCATGCATCCATCCATACATCCATACACACATGCATTAGTTTAATCCATCAGTCCATCCATCCAACCATCCATTGGTGTTCCATCCTTCCATCCATCCATACATCCATCCATACATTAGTTTAACCCATCCCGTCCATCCATACATCCATCCATACACATACATTAGTTTAATCCATCCATCAATCCATCCATACATCCATCCATCCATACACACACACATACATTAGTTTAATCCATCCCTAGTTGTCCGTTCATCCATCCATGCATCCATACATCCATCCATACATTAGTTTAACCCATCCCGTCCATCCATCCATCCATACATCCATACACACATACATTAGTTTAATCCATCCATCCCATCCATCCCATCCCATCCCCACATACACACATAGTTTAACCCATCCAATCCATCGATAGTTGTCCATCCATCCGTACATACATACATAAACATACATACGCATGCATATATACTCCCATCCCATGATGCTTAATCGATTCTTTGGAACATTCTTATGGGTTTGTTCAGAAGCAGAGGGTCTGTTCATTTTCTGATGTTCTCTGGCAGGAAAGAGTTAATGCTCTCATGCTTTTTGAGCTTTGAGAATATTCTAATGTTGCTTAATTTCATGTCCCCTGCAAAATCATTGTGAGTATATAATGAATATTCAATATATCTGAGTATGGAGTGTGTGATGCTTCTCTCTGCCCGTCTGTCACTCCTCACCCCTGCTGTGACCATAGTCTTCCTCACGCCACCTCCAGCCGTATCAATACTCAGCCCAGACGTGTTCGCGTGCACTGGCCAGTGTTTCTGGACTTGCTTTCCAATGCTAAACACAGGTCTGTATCACAGCAGCCTTTGCGTGTTTAAACAAGCGTTCAGCCAAACGTTCAGGCTCGTTCCTGGGAAAGACGCCCAGCCTCTTGTTGCAGTGACAATAGGAGGAGAGTTAGAAAGTTGCAGCGATCCACTTTGCCGGGCGTCTCTGGCTCAAAGGATTGACTTTATTTTATCTGAACTCAAACAGTTCACAAACTTAGTTTTGTGTGTAGAAGATCAGCTGCTCTGATTGTACCTCAAAGGTAAGACAAGCAGTTCATGTTGGAGGAGCAAAATATACAAGTTATTCTATTTAATGCAGTTTGTGTGCTGGATGTTTTATTCACTGAATGCTGTGGATTTTTAAGAGTATATGGATCCATCAGGCATGATACTGGTTAACCTGCCTCTGTGTCCTATATAGTGGCGCGTGCGTGTGTGAGTCAGTCAGTGAGCGAGTCATTGAGTCATTGAGAGAGTGAGTCAGTGAGTGAGTGAGTGTGTGAGTGAGTGTGTGGTGAGTGTGTGAGTGAGTGAGTGTGTGTGGTGAGTGTGTGAGTGAGTGTGTGAGTGAGTGAGTGAGTGTGTGAGTGAGTGTGTGAGTGAGTGAGTGTGTGAGTGAGTGAGTGAGTGAGTGTGTGAGTGAGTGAGTGTGAGTGAGTGTGTGAGTGAGTGTGGTGAGTGTGTGTGTGAGTGAGTGTGTGAGTGAGTGTGTGGTGAGTGTGTGAGTGAGTGTGTGAGTGAGTGTGTGAGTGAGTGTGTAGTGAGTGTGTGGTGAGTGTGTGTGAGTGAGTGTGTGAGTGTGAGTGGTGAGTGTGTGGTGAGTGTGTGTGTGAGTGTGTGAGTGAGTGAGTGTGTGAGTGAGTGTGTGGTGAGTGTGTGAGTGTGTGGTGAGTGTGTGAGTGAGTGTGTGAGTGTGTGAGTGAGTGTGTGAGTGGTGAGTGGTGAGTGAGTGGTGGTGGTGGTGAGTGGTGAGTGAGTGAGTGGTGGTGAGTGGTGAGTGAGTGAGTGAGTGAGTGGTGAGTGGTGAGTGAGTGAGTGGTGAGTGAGTGGTGAGTGAGTGGTGAGTGAGTGAGTGGTGGTGGTGAGTGAGTGAGTGAGTGAGTCAGTCAGTCACTGAGTGAGTCAGTCACTGAGTCACTGAGTGAGTGAGTGAGTCAGTCACTGAGTCACTGAGTGAGTGAGTCAGTCAGTCTGTGTGAGTGAGTCACTGAGTGAGTGAGTGAGTGAGTCAGTCACTGAGTCACTGAGTGAGTGAGTCAGTCTGTGTGAGTGAGTCACTGAGTGAGTGTGTGAGTGAGTCACTGAGTGAGTGTGTGGAGTGAGTCACTGAGTGAGTCAGTGAGTGAGTCAGTGAGTGAGTCAGTGAGTGAGTCAGTGAGTGAGTCACTGAGTGAGTCAGTGAGTTTCTGTTTGTTTTGTGTGTGTGTGAGAGTGAGTTTCTGTGTGTGTGTGTGTGTGTGTGTGTGTGAGTGAGTGAATCAGTGAGTCAGTGTGTGAGTGTTAGAGTGTGTGAGTGTGTGAGTGTGAGTGTGTGAGTGAGTGTGTGTGTGAGTGAGTGAGTGAGTGAGTGAGTGAGTCAGTGAGTGAGTGAGTGAGTGAGTGAGTGAGTCAGTTCTGTTTTTTTGTGTGTGTGTGAGAGTGAGTTTATGTGTGTGTGTATGTGGGTGTGTGTGTGAGAGTGAGTTTATGTGTGTGTGTATGTGTGTGTGTGTTAGAGTGAGTGGGTCAGTGAGTCAGTGAGTTTCTGTTTGTTTGTGTGAGAGTGAGTGAGTCAGTGAGTCAGTGAGTGAGTGAGTTTCTGTTTGTTTGTGTGTTTTTGTGTGTGTGTGTGAGTGAGTGGGTCAGTGAGTGAGCGTGTGTGTAAGTTTCTGTTTGTTTGTGTGCGTGTTTCTGTGTGTGTGTGTGTGTTTGTGGGTTTCTGTGTGTGTGTGTGTGTGTGTGTGTGTGTGTGTGTGTGTGTGTGTGTGAGAGTGAGTTTCTGTGTGGGTGTGTTTCTGTGTGTGTGTGTGTGTGTGTGAGAGTGAGTTTCTGTGTGTGTGTGTGTGAGTGTGAGTGCGAGTGTGAGTGTGTGTCAGTATGTGTGTTTGTGAGTTATATCAGTTATTCCTATGCTTGTTTTTGCTGATGCTGGCTAGTTAGCTGGTGATTTCTAGCAGATGGCGTTCACCTCCAACATGCCCCTCAAATGATCTGACGTTGACTCACTTTCCTCCACGCAAGAGTGAGAATGAAAT
>CM040928.1:1330000-1335000 GCA_023029165.1 Gobiocypris rarus
TATTTATAGCTATTAAAGGTAGTTCATTTACTTACCTAAGCAGGTATTTCTTTATTTTGCTCTGTTGTTGAATGATATGAAATTGTTAATTTATATATGTGTGTACAATACAATTGATGAAGCCATATTTTCTGTCTCTTAGTGGATACTGTAAGAGAGATCTAGCTCTGTTGTTCTGTTTGGCTTTATATTGTAAACCTTAAATAAAAGTGGTGAATATTTGTATTTTATTTGTAATGTTCTCAGTTCCAATACTCGTAGATTTTTTAACGCATTTAAAACCATTCCACATAATTCTGCGGATTTTTCCAAAAAAGAAAATCACAAAAAAAAACTTGATTATGACATTTTATTATGTCATATTAAGAATTATTCAATAATTGTTCATAATTGTTAAAAAAACATTTTTATTGTTTACTGACAAGACTGGGAGATTTTGGAAATATTATTATTATTATTTATTTTTTATAGCTAATAGTAATATCTAGATATCAAGATGGTATTCAAATAAAACAACATTCATTATATTATATTAATTATATTATTTTATAATTAATAGTTAAACGATTTTAAATGAATATATATTTATTTTTACATAATTATAATCATATAAAATAATTTGATATAATATAATACTAAATCCAAAATCTCCCAGTCTTGTCAGTAAATAATCAAAATTATTTCTTAAATATTTATTAAAAATATATTTGTTTCTGTACTTTTGAGCAAATAATAAATACAATTGAATAAATAGTTATTGTTGTTCCTATTTATGGCTAATACTAATATCTAAATATCATTATATTATATTTAATATATTATATTATATATCAAAATTGTCCAAAAACTAAAATACATAATTTTGGTATTTTGATAATAATCAGATGTACTTTAGAAATATCATATATTGTACTTTATGTCTAGATTTCTCAAAAGAAAACAAGTTTATTTCTGAATGAATGTGGACTTCATATATCAGATGATAATGTGTAGGAGCAGAAATGAAAGGGTTAAAGGTCAATGCATTGGTCAGTTCAGTCCGAGCTCAAGGGTCATGGGCCGGTCTGTGTGTAACCGTCTCATGTCTGGCTTTAGTTTCGTAGTGTTTTGCATCAGATCATATTTTCTGTACTGTGAGTTACGATGCTCTGCGGAGGGGAATGCATCTCTGTAGTGTAAGAGGAGTGAACGTCATTCCCTCGGAGCTGGGAACATGTTGTGTGCTGAGCCTGCTTTCTCTTCCGCAGTTGATTGGTATTGACGGGGAATTTAAATGGGAATGGATTTGTTTGACTACAGATACACACACTTACTCAAACATACGTCGAGCTCAAACAGGACTTTTACTGAGATGTTGAGTCAATAACTAGCAGTTTCTGTGCTAATGTGATTTTCAAAGGCTCTGAAGGTTTTAAACATTTGAATTATAATCCAGGGTGTTGAATATTCATGAGTTTGTTGCTGTTCTGGCTCTTTCTGCTCCCACAGCTTTGGGTTTGTTTGTTGCGTCGAGCTTTATGATGATGTTTGCGATGCTTTCGCTGGTTTTTGTGACTATTAAGCAGAAAGTGCAGATTCCACAGCAGCATCAGATCAGATCCTTAATATCTCAACGTTATCTTTATGATGTTAAACACTTTCCACTTTCACTCCAGAGCCGTTCAGGTGAATCTCAGACGAGCTCCGGGGATCATAAACAGACATATATCATATAACACATATCCTGACATGCCGTGATATACAGTATATGATATATCATATGACATGATACACATTATGTCTACTTATGTTAGTGCAGCTCTGGATATATTGCAGATATATTTATATTTATCGCCTCATCTATCGTATTGTCTCGTTCTTGTCTATCTTATCATCGTCTTGTATATCATATCGTATTATCTTGTAAATTGTATTGTATATTATATCGTAGCTTATCATATCACATTGTATTGTGTATATCGTATATCATGTCGTATCGTTTTGTCTATCGTATCGTACTGAAGGGGGGATTCTGAAATCCCCTGCCGCTTCAATACACCTGTAAATATCTTAATCAGATTCATAATCAAAGCCTTAATTAATATTTATCCTCCTATTTCTAATGATTAATTCCAGTTGATTTTACTCAATAGGACTACTGATTGTTTGTTGTTCTTTTTTTGTTTTCTAAAGGTTGTATTTGGTCTTTGAGTTGCGACCGAGGGTCTGGACTAGAGATGTGTGATGTGTCACTAAACACGTGATAGCTACATGTTGTTGTGTGTTTGGATTTTGGAGGTATCACACACCTCTAACATGCTGGGAGTGCAGTAACAGTGTTTGCTCACTTAGCCCGGCTTGCATAGATTAAATATGGAGTTGTCTTTCATTTTTATTAAATTGTATTCATGTTATATTTCCTTTTACTGAAACACTAAAGAATCAAGATGAATATTGCCTGTACTATTGCATGTACCTCTCACTGAGAGAAAGCACATGCTATCAGTATGTTTTGGTGAAGTGCTTTGTTGATATGTGGTTAAGACTCTCCAACCTTGGGAGATCTGTGATGCTCGGGAGCTTTTGTGTGTGTGCGTTGCATGATCTGTGCAGGCCCAATATTGAAGATGGACATTTTCTGCACACAACACCAGACGTGAAGACGCCTTTCTGCAACCTCCGAGGTCAACAATGATCTAAATCTAGTCATGGGGCAACAACTAGTCTACCTAGTTTAGTGATATGCTCTGCAATCTATCCTTGTGTGGAAATTTACCATGACTGTGCATTTTCTCTGAGCCAATCAGAATCATCCACCTTGCTATAATGACGTGGCTAGACCTTGAAAACAGTTTAACTGTTGGGACAATTGTATGTACGGTACGACGAGACTGGTAGAGAAGGAGCGCGGCCTACGAACTCCTTGTGAGACTTGAAGCTGCTATTCTTAAGTAAAATTTTTCTTTAAAGCTACACTGTGTGATATTTTCCCCCATCTAGCGGTGAAAAGGTATATGACCATCCAGTGAATATTAGTTTCTGTTCCTCTCTATTCCAATCTTGTTTTAACTGCTACGGTGGCCGATTTATAATATACACAAATAGGCTGAATTAACATTACCTGTCGAGAAGAAAGCAGGCAACGTCGGCGTCCTTTTTAAAATCGTTGCTCCTCATGAGCTCTTTCCATCTTGGAAAGGCCACTCCAATATTCACTTTTGTCTTGTTGATTTGCCTGATGCGTTGCTGTCTTAATTCTCTTTTTCGCTTCCTTGACGACTCTGATACATATCCTCGAGAATAAGAGTGATCCTCCATCAGCAACAGACTTTCAAAAAGGCTTTCAGGTTTTCATATATCAGTCTCAAGCAATCCCCCTCTTCACATTCGACACGGTGCCATCGAGTGTTAAAATGCGAAAGGCGAAGCTTGAATTTACGGGTATGTCCCTCTTTGGCTACTGTACTTTCAAGATGGAGGGGCAACATGGCGACGCGCATTCGAACCCCTCACCCGTATGTATTTTCAATGGCATATTATACACTTACGAGAATACTTTATTACTTGAAAGAAGTAAATATACATTAATGAGCACATATATTTTTGAAAGAACTAAGTGTTTTTAGCTAAGAATAAACTAAAAAAGTTACACAGTGTAGCTTTATTGCACTCCGGACTCTTGGTCTTCATTATTAACTACTGATCTCTGGGTCTGAACTGTTAAACCCCTAACAGTTTATTTTTGTACATATCTAATAGTATCGTATAGTATTGTATCGTATCGTATCGAATATCATATCGGCTCATATATCATATCGAATTATTGTATCATATCATATATCATATCGAATTTTATCATATTGTATCTTAAAATATTGTTATTTTATCGTATATTATATTGTATCATATATCATATCGTATATTCTCATGTATCATCTCGTGTATCGTATATCTTATCATATTGTAAATCGTATAGTATTATATTGTGTATATATTCTATCGTAACTTATCATATCATATTGTATCATGTATATTGTATAGTATTGTGTATCTTTTTGTATATCGAATAGTATCACATAGTATTGTACCCTATCGTATCATATCATATATTATATCGTATCTTATGATATTGTTTTATCGTATTGAAACGTGTATTATATTGTATTATATATCATATCATATCATATCTTGTGTATCGTATCGTATATCTTATACAATATGGTAATATACAATACGATATCTTATCATATATCTTATAGTATTGTATATATCCTATTGTATCGTATCTTATATCATATCGTATTGTATATTATATCGTACCTTATAATATTGTAGTATTGTATCGTATATTGTATTGTATATCTCATGTATCGTATTGTATATTGTATAGTATCATATATCTCATAGTATCATATATCTCATAGTATCGTATATATCCTATTGCATCTTATGATATCGAATTGTGTATCATATTGTATCGTGTATCATATCTTGCCATATCGTTTTGTATCTAATCATATCATATATTATAGTATCATATTATATCATCTCATATATTATTGTAACATCACACACCGTACCGTAATGTCACGTCAAGAAACATTGTTTTATTGTATGGGAAATAATTATTATTCCAGAATATCCCAGTCTTGTCATTACATAATAACAAGTTTGTTTTTGTGATCTTTTGAACAAATATTGAAAACAATATTCAATATAATTATTAATTGTTATTGTTATAATTTTTTATGGCTAATACTAATATCTAAGGATCAGGGGTAGCTGATGGCTGATATAATGCATGTACATGATGACGTTATAATATAATGTCATGTTATGTAATTCTACATTATAATCGAGTAGAACGTTTCAGGCTGCACAAACTAGTTTAAAGTCGCCATGAAATTGAAGTTGCACTGGTCGTTTCGTTTCTATTGTGCCGTATATCGAGTGAAACGCTTCTCAAACAAGAACAAATGTAGGGCGGGGCTTGATTGTGTCTGTGGGAGATTGATTGGACG
>CM040928.1:1340000-1345000 GCA_023029165.1 Gobiocypris rarus
AAATAGCGGCGCCAGGGGCGCTTCGGACGGCACAGTTCGGCATTATTCAGCTGGATTATGGAGGTTTTTGTCCGTGCACCAGATCCTGTCCTCTACCGCAGTGCTAAACGAGGCTAGGTTATTTCATGCTTCAGCTCTGAGATGCATTTGTGTTCTGCTTGAGTCAAGAGTGTGTCCGTCTGAAGTGCTCGTAAGACCTCTGGACGCTGATGGACTCTAATACACTGCGAGGCACACGCACATGCTTTCTGGTACATTTAGACTGGCTATATTAGACTCATCCGAATACGGCAACAGTGCCGCCATCTTGGAACAGTCAATTAGGAGAGGGTTTGAATGGAAGTCAATGGGGAAGATGCTTCAGTGTTTAATGTTTGCCATGCATTTACACAACAGGTTTAATTAGAGAAGGAAATGTGTGTTTAAGATCTCTGCTTTAGAAGCTTTATTTATGAAAAGAATATAGATCAACACGTAAATATCACTGATTATCCCAGTAAATTACATTGAAATTCCTGTAACTGTTTAAAGTCATAGTGTTAATAATTTATTTATTTTATTTTATTTGATAACTTTGGCTTTTTGAGTAATAATTTAATCTTTTTGTCATAGTTTTGACTTTGTCATACATTCAATGTAGTTTGTTAATGATTTCAACTTTTTATCATAATTTTGACTTTTTACATCATCATTTCGGTTTATCTTTTTTGACTTGTCATAATTTAGTTTTTTTTATATGATAATTTTGGCTTTTTGATTAATAATTTCATCCTATAATCATAATTTTTTACTTTGTCATAATTTCAATGTAGTAAGTTAATAATTTAAACTTTTTATCATAATTTTGTTTTTTTATTCGATAACTGGCTTTTTAAGTAATCATTTTAACTTTGTCATAATTTTGACTTTTTTAAGTCATAATTTGGTTTATATTTTAGTTTTTATGTGATAACTTTGGCTTTTTGAGTAATAATTGCATCTTTTAACCATAATTTTTGACTTTTTAAGTCATAATTTCAATGTAGTAAGTTAATAATGAAAACTTTTTATCATAATGTTGACTTTTTACATCATAATTTTGGTTTATATTTTGACTTATGTCATAATTTAGTTTTTTATGTGATAACTTTCATCTTTTAATCATAATTTTTTACTTTTTAAGTCATCATTTCAGTAATCATTTTACATTTTTGTCATAATTTTGACTTTTTTAAGTATGTTAATAATTTAAACTTTATCATAATTAAAAAATGTTATCATCATTTTGACTTTTTACATCATAATTTCGGTTTATATTTTGATTTGTCATATTTTAGTTTTTTATGTGACAACTTTGGCTTTTTGATTAATAATTTCATCTTTTAATCATAATTTTTTACTTTAAGTCATAATTTCAATGTACTATGTTAATAATTTAAACTTTTTATCATAATTTTGTTTTTTTATGTGATAACTTTGGCTTTTTGATTAATAATTTCATCTTTTAATCATAATTTTTTACTTTAAGTCATAATTTCAATGTACTATGTTAATAATTTAAACTTTTTATCATAATTTTGTTTTTTTATGTGATAACTTTGGCTTTTTGAGTAATAATTGCATCTTTTAACCATAATTTTTGACTTTTTAAGTCATAATTTCAATGTAGTAAGTTAATAATGAAAACTTTTTATCATAATGTTGACTTTTTACATCATAATTTTGGTTTATATTTTGACTTATGTCATAATTTAGTTTTTTATGTGATAACTTTCATCTTTTAATCATAATTTTTTACTTTTTAAGTCATCATTTCAGTAATCATTTTACATTTTTGTCATAATTTTGACTTTTTTAAGTATGTTAATAATTTAAACTTTATCATAATTTAAATTTTTTATCACCATTTTGACTTTTTATGCCACAAGTTTTGACCTTTTTTGATCATGATTTCATATTTATGATCATCGATGTTGAAACCGGTTGATATTTTCTCAGAACCTGGATTGAGTTCCTCGGGGTTCTGTGATGAACATCCGGTTCAGAAGAACAGCGTTTATGGCCTGATCCCTGAGCTCCGGCAGGATCTGTGGAGAGCGTGGTCCTGTAAGTGTTAATCTTCAGAGATCCCGTGTTTCCTGAGACTTCATTAAGAGTCTCTCTCACCTGCGAGCGCGTGCGGTGGGACTGATAAAGCTAAAGGCCTAATCTCCCCGTCTGAAGAGCGCTTCTGTTCATTTCATGTTAAAAATTAATGCGCTCGCCTGCAGCGTCGCTCGCAGCACTTTGGCCTCAATTTTTAATGGAGCAATTATAAAGGTTATGCACTGATACTGAGCACATCGATTAGAGGCTGTTGTTTCATCCCCTCCTCTCCTCTTTTATTGCTCTTCCTGTGTTTCTGACGGTTTCAGCTGGATCATGTTCAGCAGGAGGATAAAGAACGGATTCATGGAAGGCTCTTAGGAGAGATCGCACATGTGTGTTCATCAGCATCGAGAAGGGTTTGCAACATTGCATACCCAAATAATTATTATTTTTATATTTCTTTTTTTTAAAATTGCGATTAAAAAAATGTAAAATATCCAGGCTGAACATTTTGGCAATTATTTATTATTGCACAATGATTAAAAAAAAAATTATATTGTAATTATTATAATGAATAATAATAATAATAATAATAATAATAATAATAACAACAATAATATTGTAATTATAATAATAATAACATTAATAAAACAATTATTATAATTTTTATAAACAATAACAAATAAAACAAATTATGAAATAGTACTATTGTGATTAATAATATTGTATTTTTATAATTAATAATAATATTGTTTTAATAATAATAATATAATAACAATATTAATATTGTAACTATAATAGTAATAACATTAATAATATAATTATTCTAATGATTTTTATAAACAATGACAAATAACACAAATTATGAATTTGTACTATTGTGATTAATAAAAATATTGTATTTTTATCATTAATAATAACAATAATAATAGTGTAATAATAAAATAATATAACTCATATTTAACAATAACAAACAAAATATGAACTGTACATACTAAATACAAATTATGAAATATTACTGTTGTGATATAATAGTATTGTATTTATTAATAATTAATAATTTATTATTATCATTGTTGTTATTTTACTCTAATTTAGTATTATTATACATTTTTATAAACAAAAAACTAATTAGGAAATATTGCCATTGTAGTAAAAATAAAAAATAATAATAATTTATTATTATTATTAATTTACTATTGTAATTATTAATATTATTATTTTATAAACAAAAACAAATAACAAACAAATTCAGAAATATAGCCATTGTAGTAAATATAAAAATAATAATAATAATAACGTTATTATAACTATTATTGTTATTTTTATTAAAATACTAAATACAAACAAATAAATATTACAATTGTAATATTTCACTGTAAAATAAAAAAAAGTATTTAATAAAAACGAAATAATATAATAATAGTAATAACAATCACGACTGTAAAATGACAATACTGATGTTTTATTTTTATCTTTATTTGTTTTTAAATGTTAAACCATCAAACTTGTATGTAGTCGGGAGCTGGTGTGTCAAGCGCAGTGCCGCGCTTCGCTCTGAACCTCGCAGCGCATGTGTGTCAAGCCCTGCTGGCTGTTAATTATTGCCGTTGATATTGTAGATGTGCGATTCCCCGTCTGAGCTGTCAGTGGTCAGGGGTCAGGGGTCAGTGGTCAGGGGTCAGTGGTCAGGGGTCAGGGGTCAGCTGAAACATGCAGGACTCTGTGTGTAAAGAGGCACTGCAGTATTTGCCTCCCGCTCTGTGGTGATCTCAGATGGCACGGAGCCCTTGACCAGGTCTTGACGTTGTGTCCTCTGAGCGCAGGTTTTATAAGGGTTGGAGCGTTAGATTAATGCACTCGGACACACGTGAGCTTCCCGGGATCGGCCGAGGATAATTCCTCTCTGGTTTCTCAGCCGGAGACGTGAAGTCTGTGCTGCTGTCATCCCTTCGTCCTCACTTCACACACATTTGGCCTGGAAATATTTTATTATATTTAAAAAAAAAAAAGTAATTACATTTTTTAACACATTTTTACAATTATTATATATTTTTTTATTTTTTTGGTCTGAGGTGCTTCACTTGAAAAATTTGTTTTATATTTATAATTATGTTTATTATTTTTTGTAACCAACTGTGCAGTTTAGTTTTTTTTCTTTTTCTTCAGTAAACATTAAAAATTAAATTGACGTATTTTTATTTCTAAAATGCAAAAAATTAGTTTGGGGCCAAATGTAGTTTAGTTATAATTGTAACTTATATTTTAGACAAATGAAAGGGCTTTTTAATTTTTTTTTTTTAATTAATATATATATTTTTTTTACAATTTAAAAATGTATTTTTAATTTAAAAAAATTATATTTAAAAAAAATATGTATTACATTTTATTTATTTATTTATTTTTATTTAATTTAATTGTATTGTATTTAAAATGATGTTTGTGTATCATTGATGACCCACTGCATCATGAAAAGGAGATTTTTCATATGAAAGTAAAAGTTAATGCAGGTAAACTGAATATGTCTGAGTAATATTAATATTAATATTGTTCTGTTAGAATATATAGGTTTCATAAATGTAGAGAGTTTATGAATTTTGCGTTCAAAAGCATTTAAAGTCTCACGTTATATGTTATTATAAATGTCGTCTCATGATTAATTGAAATAAAACTCCTCAGAAATATTGATAAAAATATATATTATTTTTGCACCACACTGTTTGTTGCTGTAGTTTTAGAAAAATGTAAAATATCAAAGAATTTAATTTCTTTTAAATGAATAAAAAGTGGGTAAATTAAGTGGTAAAAACATGGTAGCATTAGCGCACTCGCTCATTAATAAGAAGAGATTGATTACACAACGGTTTAGTTATGAATTATTCAAATATGAAGTTATTATAAGCTGGCGTTCCTCCGGGTCCAAACTGACCCGG
>CM040928.1:1355000-1357500 GCA_023029165.1 Gobiocypris rarus
ACACTTTTAAATTTAAAAGAAAAGTTTGAAAATCTTCCGTTCATTCAGGATTTTTTAAATAAACAATACTTTTAAAATTTCATTTTTAAAATGTAAGATTTCAGTGTGAAAATCTTCTATTGACTGCATTTATATTTTTAAAATCATGATCAGTCTTCAATTAAAATTGTTTTAATTAAATTTTAAAAGTGTGACATGATGCTTTTTCCAATTTCATTTTGAAAATTCATAGCAAACTAAGAAAAATATTTAAAAAAATAGTGATACTTTAAAATTTAAAATTAAAGTTTGAAAATCTTCGATTGACTCAAGATTAAAAAAAACAATATTTTTATAATTTAAATGTATGATTCAAAAGTTTGAAAATCTTCAGTTGGTTCAGCTTTCAAATCTTTAAAAACATACTTTCAAATTTAATTAAAAAATGTTTAAATGTAAGATTAAAGTTTGAAAATCTTCTGTTGATTGAATTTATTACAATTTAATTTAGAAAATTTTGACTAAAATTTTTAAAAACTTGATACTTTAAAAACGTAACTTTTTAAATTAAATTCAAGATTGTTTGAAAATCTTCTGTTGACTCCATTCATATTTTTTAAAATCAAGATCAATCTTGAATTGATTTAAGTAAGTTGGAAAATCTTCAATTGACTCAAGATTTAAAAAAAACACAATACTTTTAAAAATTCATTTTTAAAATTGTAATGTAAGATTCAAAATGAAATGAGATTCAGCTTTCAAATCTTTAAAAACATACTTTCTAATTTAATTTTGAAAATTCATAGCAAACTAAGAAACATATTAAAATGTAAAAGTAAAGTTTAAAAGTCTTCCAGTGCGTCAGGATAAAAAACAAAAACATATTTTTAAAATTTAAATGTAAGATTGAAAGTTTGAAAATCTTGTTGACTCAAATTTTTCAAAACTTGATACTTTTTATATTTAATATTATTTTTAAAATTAAATTTAAAAGTAGAGTTTGAAAAATCTTGATTTAAAAACATAATACTTTTACATTTAATTTTAAAAATTTTAAATCTTCTGTTGACTACATAGATATTTTAAATGTAATTTTGAAAAATGAAATTCAAGATTTGGAGTTTGAAAAAGTTCTGTTGACTGAAATTGTAACATTTAATTTAGAAAATTCCAATCTAAGGTTAAAGTGTGAAAATCGTCCAAGCATTCTAAATGTGACTCATCGATGATGTCATCGGCCCGTGTTGCGTTTGCTGAACCGATAAACACGCTCGGACATTCCTCCAGCATCTGCTCTGCTGAGAGAGGGTGTGCTCCTGATCACATCCGAACATTCCTCACAGGTTTCCGGATGCCGTTCACATGCGCACTATTGGTGTTTAGCGGGATGTGTTTGGAAGAGGCTGTTCCTCAGACCATTCATTGACCCGCTCCTCGATGTCCCTTCACAGCTCTCCCACAGTACAGACCCTCCCGAATCTTCCCTCTCTGCTCATGTTTTGACCCCTGCTCTTTGTGTCGTGCTTTTGAAAGCGGCGTGGCATCGGCGGGCCGGCCGATCCCGAATGATCCCCAGCCCTCCTGCCAATAAAAGCCCTTCTTATGGCATAAATTAGTGTCTAGACGTGGACCTGGCTCTCCTCCAGGCCCCCGCGCCCCCGCTCATGAGAGAGCCTGATGCTGGAGCGTTTCCATGACACCTGTGGGAGATCTCTTCTGATATCATTTCTAATATAGGATATTGACTGGGAAACCGTCGGCTGTGTTCAGAGACTGTAACAGCGGCTGAATCCCGGGATCCGCTGCTGTTGGTGCTGTTTGGGGAGCAGTGTCTGCTGTAGATCAGCTGGTGCCTTTAGTGGAGTGTTTATCTGGGGTTCATCGGGAAATATCGCAACTTTTTAAATTTTTATACTTTTCTTTACATGTTTAATTTTTTTTTTTTCATATTTGGGCTTTATCATTCATTTATATTTATAGTTCAGAAACCATCAATCTCTCCATCATTGTTCCATCCATCCTCATTTCATCCATCCATTCATCCATCCATCATTGTTCCATCCATCCATCCATCATCTATACATCCATCCTCATTTCATCTATCCATCCTCATTTCATCCATCCATCATTGTTCCATCCATCATCCTCATCTCATCCATCCATCCTCATTTCATCTATCCATCCATCCATCATTGTTCCATCCATCCTCATTTCATCTATCCATCATTGTTCCATCCATCCTCATTTCATCTATCCATCCATCCTCATTTCATCTATCCATCATTGTTCCATCTATCCTCATTTCATCTATCCATCATCCATCATTGTTCCATCCATCCTCATTTCATCTATCCATCATCCATCATTGTTCCATCCATCCTCATTTCATCTATCCATCCATCCTCATTTCATCCATCCATCATTGTTCCATCCATCCTCATCTCATCCATCCATCCTCATTTCATCTATCCATCCATCCATCATCCTCATCTCATCCATCCATCCATCCATCCTCATGTCA
>CM040928.1:1362500-1367500 GCA_023029165.1 Gobiocypris rarus
ATCCATCCATCCATTTATCCATCCATCCATTGTTTTTCTGTCTATCATTCATCCATCCATCCATTTATCCATCCATCCATTGTTTTTCTGTCTATCATCCATCCATCCATCCATTTATCCATCCATCCATTGTTTTTCTGTCTATCATTCATCCATCCATCCATTTATCCATCCATCCATTGTTTTTCTGTCTATCATTCATCCATCCATCCATTTATCCATCCATCCATTGTTTTTCTGTCTATCATTCATCCATCCATCCATTTATCCATCCATCCATTGTTTTTCTGTCTATCATTCATCCATCCATCCATTTATCCATCCATCCATTGTTTTTCTGTCTATCATTCATCCATCCATCCATTTATCCATCCATCCATTGTTTTTCTGTCTATCATTCATCCATCCATCCATTTATCCATCCATCCATTGTTTTTCTGTCTATCATTCATCCATCCATCCATTTATCCATCCATCCATTGTTTTTCTGTCTATCATTCATCCATCCATCCATTTATCCATCCATCCATTGTTTTTCTGTCTATCATTCATCCATCCATCCATTTATCCATCCATCCATTGTTTTTCTGTCTATCATTCATCCATCCATCCATTTATCCATCCATCCATTGTTTTTCTGTCTATCATTCATCCATCCATCCATTTATCCATCCATCCATTGTTTTTCTGTCTATCATTCATCCATCCATCCATTTATCCATCCATCCATTGTTTTTCTGTCTATCATTCATCCATCCATCCATTTATCCATCCATCCATTGTTTTTCTGTCTATCATTCATCCATCCATCCATCCATCCATCCATCCATCGTTTTCTGTCTATAATTCATCCATCCATCCATCCATCCATCCATCCATTGTTTTCTGTCTATAATTCATCCATCCATCCATTTATCCATCCATCCATTTTTTTTCTGTCTATCATTCATTCATTCATCCTTTGTTTTTCTATCATTCATCCATTGTTTTTCTGTCTATCATTTATCCATTGTTTTTCTGTCTTTCATCCATCCATCCATCCATTTATCCATCCATCCATTGTTTTTCTGTCTATCATCCACCCATCCTTTTTCTGTCCATCGTCCATCCCTCCATCTTTTACTCATCATCTCTCGTTCACGATCTGCTGTGAGTGTGTGTATGTTGTGCAGTATCAGTATCAGTGTTGTTTAGCTTCATGTTGTTAATTCCAGCATCTTTCTGACACACTCTGAGCCGGAGGCCGCAGTGAACACACTGATGCTGCGGAAGCTTTTCTCCATGAATCTGTGTCCTGAAAGCTGCTGTGCTGTCCCACGGAGCCGAGGTGCTCACCTGCCCCACGGCGTGCCCTCGGTGCTAATCATTAGAGGCTGTCAGCCGCAGCGCTGATGCCCCGGGCGGTGCGGGTCAGAGGGACTCGCTCACCCCCAGCCTGCCCTGGGCCGACTGCGTCCGGGTGACAGACATGGCAGGACGCGTGCTGCATATTTACACAGAATATATTTGTTTTTTGGACTTCACATCAGATTTTTGAGTAGTTGGTGGCTCACGGGTGCTGGTTTACACACACACTGCATTTATTACTGTTTGCTGTATTGCTGTTTTTAGAAAGAAAGAAACCCTGCTTAAAATGAAGTATCAATGATAGACAGCAGTATGGGTGTGTATACGGCCTCATCTGCACTGTTGTGCATTAAATGTGCTTCTAAATTAATCACTAAATCGGAGGTGTGTGTGTGTGTGCGTGTGTTTATATAAGTATTGCATTTTATATCACTCTCTTATTCGGCTGATTTGGATGTTAAGTCTGGCTTAGGGAGTACTGAAAGTTATATGATGGATAGATGCACTTTTATGATGGATAGATGCACTTTTATGATGGATAGATGCACTTTTATGATGGATAGATGCACTTTTATGATGATAGATGCACTTTTATGATGGATGGATGCACTATTATGATGGATAGATGCACTTATGATGGATGCACATTTATGATGGATAGATGCACTTATGATAGATGCACATTTATGATGGATGGATGCACTTTTATGATGGCTGGATGCACTTTTATGATGGATAGATGCACTATTATGATGGCTGGATGCACTTTTATGATGGATAGATGCACATTTATGATGGATGGATGCACTTTTATGATGGCTGGATGCACTTTTATGATGGATAGATGCACTATTTTGATGGATGGATGCACTTTTATGATGGATGGATGCACATTTATGATGGATGGATGCACTTGTATGATGGATAGATGCACTTTTATGATGGATAGATGCACTTTTATGATGGATAGATGCACTATTATGATGGATAGATGCACTTTTATGATGGATGGATGCACTTTTATGATGGATGGATGCACATTTATGATGGATGGATGCACATTTATGATGGATGGATGCACTTTTATGATGGATAGATGCACTTTATGATGGATGGATGCACTATTATGATGGATAGATGCACTTTTATGATGGATAGATGCACTATTATGATGGATAGATGCACTTATGATAGATAGATGCACTATTATAATGGATAGATGCACTATTATGATGGATAGATGCACTATTATGATGGATAGATGCACTATTATGATGGATCGATGCACTATTATAATGGATAGATGCACTATTATGATGGATAGATGCACTATTATAATGGATAGATGCACTATTATGATGGATGGATGCACATGAGATTATTTTTTTATTTTGACCTTTTAATATTGAATCAGAATATATATTTACACAGAATGTATTTGAGTTTTTTGTACTCGTGATTTTTGAATAGTGCTGCATTTTTTCAAGGAATAATTTGGCCAGAAATGAAAACTGCCGCCCTCATGTTGAAAGAAGAAGCTGGATGGGGATTTATACGGTCAGGCTTCAAAAAAAAAAAAAACACCAGAAAATTATCATAAGAGTCGTATGCTCTCTTTGTGTGAGGAACAGACCCGAAATCTTCCCTTCGTCATTGTTCAAGTTTCCCATGTAAGACCTGATGGGGGACGTCACTCCTGACATGAAGTTAAAAACAAATGCAAATGAGATCTGAAGGAAGCCTCTGTACCTGTGTGTCCTTTTCTCAGCTTGACATTTTAAATCAGCGTCCAGAAGAGCAGCTCAGATATTCTGCATAACATAAATGAGTTTGGGAAGACATGAGGTTGGAGAAATAACACAAATTAAAAGATGTTTTGCAGGAAGGCGTTATGAAATCTCTTATTTTTACCCTCATAAAGCATGTCTGTTCAGTTGAGTGCATATTACGATTGAATCAATTAAAATGCAATCAAGTGGAAATATATATAATTCCTAACATTGCGTTTAGTTTGTTTTTGTTCAATAAATATATTTTTAAAATAAAATATATAATATATTAGAAAGTTTTATTATAAAGAGTAATACATTTCTCTTAATTTATTTTTAACTAAACTTTTATTTTGTATTTTTGTGGTTTAATAACCACAGGCACTAGGCCATATCATATTAGATTTATTTACAGCCCTACTTTTCATTGGTTAATCCAAAAATTGCCATATTCTGTGCCAATCCACATTTCATTTTTATAACTGCGTTGTGTATTCCGTCTGTTTATGGCTGAACTGTGTCTTTAAGAGTCACAAACGTCCCCAAATTGCGAGACAAGAGCATGAAAAATGGCACAGATCAAGCCAGCGAGTTTCACGTGTGCGGTGACGGTGCATGTTTCATTCCTCTTACCGTGTGTGTGTGTTTTAAATTAAAAGCAGCATGCTCTCACTCCAGCCATTGAATCAACAGCACAGGAAATTGAAAACACGGCCGTACGCTCCAGGGCGGGGCGGATCAGACGGTGCATTTCCACTTCCACTCCAACCACATCACGACTGTCTGCAGCTTAAGAGTCAGAGACTTGAGTCTTGAGTGAGAGTGTGATTGTGTGTGAGTGAGTGTGTGAGTGTGTGAGAGTGTGAGTGAGTGAGTGAGTGAGTGAGTGAGTGAGTGAGTGAGTGAGTGTGTGAGGTGTGAGTGTGGTGGTGGTGGTGGTGGTGGTGGTGGTGAGTGTGTGAGGTGTGAGGTGTGAGGTGTGGTGGTGGTGGTGGTGAGTGTGTGAGAGTGTGAGTGTGGTGGTGGTGGTGGTGGTGGTGAGTGTGTGAGGTGTGAGAGTGTGGTGGTGAGTGTGTGAGTGTGAGGTGTGAGGTGTGGTGGTGGTGGTGAGTGTGTGAGGTGTGAGGTGTGGTGGTGGGTGAGTGGTGGTGGTGGTGAGTGTGTGAGGTGTGAGGTGTGGTGAGTGGTGGTGAGTGTGTGGGAGGTGTGAGGTGTGAGGTGGTGGTGGTGAGTGAGTGTGTGAGAGTGTGAGTGTGAGGTGTGGTGGTGGTGGTGAGTGAGTGTGTGAGGTGTGAGTGTGAGTGGTGGTGGTGGTGAGTGAGTGGTGAGTGTGTGAGTGTGTGAGTGTGTGAGTGTGTGAGTGTGTGAGTGTGAGTGTGAGTGTGAGTGTGAGTGTGAGTGTGAGTGTGAGTGTGAGTGTGAGTGTGTGTGTGTGAGTGTGGTGAGTGTGGTGGTGAGTGTGTGGTGAGTGGTGGTGGTGGTGAGTGGTGAGTGGTGAGTGTGTGAGGTGTGAGTGTGAGTGGTGAGTGTGTGAGGTGTGAGGTGTGAGTGTGGTGGTGAGTGGTGAGTGTGTGAGGTGTGAGGTGTGAGTGGGTGGTGGTGGTGGTGGTGAGTGAGTGAGTGTGTGAGTGTGAGTGTGGTGGTGGTGAGTGAGTGTGTGAGGTGTGAGGTGTGGTGAGTGGTGGTGAGTGAGTGAGTGTGTGAGAGTGTGAGAGTGTGGTGGTGGTGGTGGTGGTGAGTGTGTGAGAGTGTGAGTGAGTGGTGGTGGTGAGTGAGTGTGTGAGAGTGTGAGTGTGGTGAGTGGGTGGTGAGTGGTGGTGGGTGGTGAGTGAGTGAGTGTGTGAGTGTGTGAGTGTGTGAGTGTGTGAGTGTGTGAGTGTGTGA
>CM040928.1:1372500-1387500 GCA_023029165.1 Gobiocypris rarus
GGTGGTAATGACAGGGCTCCCACTTGTCCTGGAAAACACTTGGACAATTAGAGAAAATGTAAAATGTCTTTGTTTTTTGTTTAGCCGAGAACAAAGAGTCCATCACGGCCCGCAACGATTACGTCGTTAAACAAAACATTACAACAGTTCTGATGTTCTCTTTCTCTGATACGGACACTGATAGCGAGATCATTTCTCATCATAAATGATTAAGAGCTCATATTAAAAACTGAAGTCATAGTCATGGCAATAAACCATGGACACTTGTTTCTGCCTCTGAATAAAAAAGTGTTTATGTAATGCAACTTTACATAATTGTGATATATAATGTGTCATAATTGCAAGATGTAGTTCAGAATTGCGAGTTTATATCTCAATAAATAATTCCTCCCAAAATAATTTACTCAAAGCGTTCTTTTTATGATACTTATGTTTTGAATCATCATTCAACTTTTCATATTTGGAAAAAAATCAGTTTGTGCTTCACCGAAGAAAGAAAGTCAGAGAGGTTTGAGTAAATCAGAGATGAGACACATTGCGTTAAGTAGCTTATATTAAAGCTGGAGGTAATGATAAGAGAAGCAGACACAAAGGTTATGATTTACCACATTATTATTAGCGTCTGTCTCCAGCGATATGATGTTCAGTCCTCTCCCAGAGACGGGCTATCATCTGTGGTGATATGAGAGTATATACTGCGCTTGACTCATCTGTGGTGATATGAGAGTATATACTGCGCTTGACTCATCTGTGGTGATATGAGAGTATATACTGCGCTTGACTCATCTGTGGTGATATGAGAGTATATACTGCGCTTGACTCATCTGTGGTGATATGAGAGTATATACTGCGCTTGACTCATCTGTGGTGATATGAGAGTATATACTGCGCTGACTCATCTGTGGTGATATGAGAGTATATACTGCGCTTGACTCATCTGTGGTGATATGAGAGTATATACTGCGCTTGACTCATCTGTGGTGATATGAGAGTATATACTGCGCTTGACTCATCTGTGGTGATATGAGAGTATATACTGCGCTTGACTCATCTGTGGTGATATGAGAGTATATACTGCGCTTGACTCATCTGTGGTGATATGAGAGTATATACTGCGCTTGACTCATCTGTGGTGATATGAGAGTATATACTGCGCTTGACTCATCTGTGGTGATATGAGAGTATATACTGCGCTTGACTCATCTGTGGTTCATATCAGTGCGACTCTTTGTTTGTTCTGAATAAATCTCAGCGCTGAAAGACCGCCGGCGTCCCAATTACACGCCTGATTAAAATGCTCAGCGGTCGACTCTGTTTTAATGGCTAATGTTTATTCAAATGCTTTTATTCTGCTTTGCTAAATATATATATTTTTTAGAAATAACTCTCCAAAAACAATAACACGATCAGAACGTGCTGAAGGTCAGTGGCTCGCCGCTGCGCTGACGGGACGCACTGAGTTTCTTAATTAGCTGCGCGGTGTTAATTGATAAATATTCCCCGCGGCAGCATCAGTGTGTGTGTGTGTGTGGGGGTGTGTGGGGGTGTGTGTGGGTGTGTGTGTGTGTGTGTGTGTGTGTGTGTGTGGGTGTGTGTGTGGGTGTGTGTGGGTGTGTGTGTGTGTGTGTGTGTGTGTGGGTGGGTGTTTGCACTTGACGCTGCACATCGTTGTGTGTTTGAGTCGATCCTGAACATGCACTCCATTATATTTGAAACATGCATGTCAATAGTTTAATGTTACACCTGTCATGTTTCTGGTTAAACTCTGCGTTTAAAACCCCATGAAACATTTGATTAGTGTTGTTTTTGGAGCGTCGTGTTTATGCACTCCTAAGAGCTGAGATATTGATGACATCATCTCTCTCTCACACACACACACACACACACTCACACACACACACACACACACACACACACACACACACACACACACACACACACACCCACCCACTCTCTCACACACACACACACACACACCCACTCACACACACACAAACACACACTCACACAAACTTTTATATTAGATGCAATTCATCGATTTTACAGCACTACTAATATACAGTTAAATAAAAAAATACAAATAAATATATTTTTATATTAATATTTATGCGATGTGTGTGTGTGTGTGTGTGTGTGTGTTTATACAAATAAACAAATATTTCCTTTTTTTCAGTGTTTAATTAAATTAATAATGTGTAAACTATGTGTGCGGGTCATTATAGGCTCCTCTCAGACTCTCATCGCTCTTGTAAATGGCCGAGCTCTGTGAGTGTGTGTGTGTGTGTGTGTGAGACCCGTCAGCAGTGGTCATGTGATCAGCTGGTCATGTGATCAGGTGTAATGGCTCTCTCTGAGGCGCTGTGTGCGGGTCATTATAGGTTCCTCTCAGACTCTCATCGCTCTTGTAAATGACGGGCTTGTTCAGCATGTAAGCAGCCGCATCTCCCCGTCCCACGAGTGGATGGACGCGGGCACAATTAGCCTGATTGATCACCGTCCCGCTGACCTGCACACGCTCGCCTCAATCCATCTCATTGATAAAGCACGCAGAATTAGACCCGACTGTCTTTATTTGTTTTCCCCTCCCATAATGCCTTTCTTCATGGTGGGTGGCAGCAGGAAGTGCAGGCGGAGGTCTGAGCCCGAAGTGGAGGATCAGCACTTCTGACACCCGGTGCGGGCGCTTTAGAGACTCACATTTGCAGGAGAGAATTGGCTGTTAGCACGGCCTCCTCGTTACAGGCAAAATAAAGTAATGAGAATGAATGGGCCTTGTCGTCTGATGCTGTAATCCATTCCTCCGACAGGAAGACGCATCATCAGAGGAGCCGTTAGCGCACGATTGGCTGGTCTCTCTGTCGGTCGATGATTCTCACGTGTGCAATATTCAGATGCAGAGCATCAGCGCCTGAGATGGATGATCTGAGCGCTCGGGTCTCTACTCTCATAATCCAGTGCAAGACGACTCCATTCCTGCTGTTCTGTGGTCAGCCTCTGTTCTGTGGTCAGCCTCTGTTCTGTGGTCAGCCTCTGTTCTGTGGTCAGCCTCTGTTCTGTGGTCAGCCTCTGTTCTGTGGTCAGCCTCTGTTCTGTGGTCAGTCTCTGTTCTGTGCGGTCAGCCTCTGTTCTGTGGTCAGCCTCTGTTCTGTGGTCAGCCTCTGTTCTGTGGTCAGTCTCTGTTCTGTGGTCAGCCTCTGTTCTGTGGTCAGCCTCTGTTCTGTGGTCAGCCTCTGTTCGGTGGTCAGCCTCTGTTCTGTGGTCAGCCTCTGTTCTGTGGTCAGCCTCTGTTCGGTGCGGTCAGCCTCTGTTCTGTGGTCAGTCTCTGTTCTGTGCGGTCAGTCTCTGTTCGGTGCGGTCAGCCTCTGTTCTGTGGTCAGCCTCTGTTCTGTGGTCAGCCTCTGTTCGGTGCGGTCAGCCTCTGTTCTTTGTGGTCAGCCTCTGTTCTGTGGTCAGCCTCTGTTCTGTGGTCAGCCTCTGTTCGGTGGTCAGTCTCTGTTCAGTGCGGTCAGTCTCTGTTCTGTGGTCAGCCTCTGTTCGGTGGTCAGTCTCTGTTCAGTGCGGTCAGTCTCTGTTCTGTGGTCAGCCTCTGTTCTGTGGTCAGCCTCTGTTCGGTGCGGTCAGTCTCTGTTCTGTGGTCAGCCTCTGTTCGGTGCGGTCAGTCTCTGTTCAGTGCGGTCAGTCTCTGTTCTGTGGTCAGCCTCTGTTCGGTGCGGTCAGTCTCTGTTCTGTGGTCAGCCTCTGTTCGGTGGTCAGCCTCTGTTCTGTGGTCAGCCTCTGTTCGGTGCGGTCCAGTCTCTGTTCTGTGGTCAGTCTCTGTTCAGTGCGGTCAGTCTCTGTTCGGTGCGGTCAGTCTCTGTTCGGTGCGATCAGTCTCTGTTCTGTGGTCAGTCTCTGTTCGGTGCGGTCAGTCTCTGTTCGGTGCGGTCAGTCTCTGTTCGGTGCGGTCAGTCTCTGTTCTGTGGTCAGCCTCTGTTCTGTGGTCAGCCTCTGTTCGGTGCGGTCAGCCTCTGTTCGGTGCGGTCAGCCTCTGTTCTGTGGTCAGCCTCTGTTCGGTGCGGTCAGTCTCTGTTCTGTGGTCAGCCTCTGTTCGGTGCGGTCAGCCTCTGTTCGGTGCGGTCAGTCTCTGTTCGGTGCGGTCAGTCTCTGTTCTGTGGTCAGTCTCTGTTCGGTGCGGTCAGTCTCTGTTCGTGCGGTCAGTCTCTGTTCTGTGGTCAGTCTCTGTTCGGTGCGGCCAGTCTCTGTTCGGTGCGGTCAGCCTCTGTTCTGTGGTCAGCCTCTGTTCGGTGCGGTTAGTCTCTGTTCGGTGCGGTCAGTCTCTGTTCTGTGGTCAGCCTCTGTTCTGTGGTCAGCCTCTGTTCTGTGGTCAGCCTCTGTTCGGTGCGGTCAGCCTCTGTTCGGTGCGGTCAGTCTCTGTTCGTGCGGCCAGTCTCTGTTCTGTGGTCAGCCTCTGTTCAGTGCGGTCAGTCTCTGTTCGGCGGTCAGCCTCTGTTCGTGCGGTCCAGCCTCTGTTCAGTGCGGTCAGCCTCTGTTCGTGCGGTCAGTCTCTGTTCGTGGTCAGCCTCGGTTCGTGCGGTCAGCCTCGGTTCGGTGCGATCAGCCTCTGTTCTCAGTCTCTGTTCAGTGCGGCCAGTCTCTGTTCGGTGCGGTCAGTCTCTGTTCGGTGCGGTCAGCCTCTGTTCGTGCGGGTCAGTCTCTGTTCGTGCGGTCAGTCTCTGTTCAGTGCGGCCAGTCTCTGTTCGGTGCGGTCAGTCTCTGTTCGTGGTCAGTCTCTGTTCTGTGGTCAGCCTCTGTTCGGTGCGGTCAGCCTCTGTTCGGTGCGGTCAGCCTCTGTTCTGTGGTCAGCCTCTGTTTGCGGTCAGTCTCTGTTCTGTGGTCAGCCTCTGTTCGGTGCGGTCAGTCTCTGTTCTGTGGTCAGCCTCTGTTCGGTGCGCTCAGTCTCTGTTCTGTGGTCAGTCTCTGTTCTGTGGTCAGTCTCTGTTCGGTGCGGTCAGTCTCTGTTCGGTGCGGTCAGTCTCTGTTCTGCGGTCAGTCTCTGTTCGGTGCGGTCAGTCTCTGTTCGGTGCGGTCAGCCTCTGTTCTGTGGTCAGCCTCTGTTCGGTGCGGTTAGTCTCTGTTCGGTGCGGTCAGTCTCTGTTCTGTGGTCAGCCTCTGTTCTGTGGTCAGCCTCTGTTCTGTGGTCAGCCTCTGTTCGGTGCGGTCAGCCTCTGTTCGGTGCGGTCAGTCTCTGTTCAGTGCGGTCAGTCTCTGTTCTGTGGTCAGCCTCTGTTCAGTGCGGTCAGTCTCTGTTCGGCGGTCAGTCTCTGTTCGGCGGTCAGCCTCTGTTCGTGCGGCCAGCCTCTGTTCAGTGCGGTCAGCCTCTGTTCGGTGCGCGGTCCAGTCTCTGTTCGGTGGTCAGCCTCGGTTCGGTGCGGTCCAGCCTCGGTTCGGTGCGCGGTCAGCCTCTGTTCTGTGGTCAGCCTCTGTTCGGTGCGGTCAGTCTCTGTTCGGTGCGGTCAGTCTCTGTTCTGCGGTCAGTCTCTGTTCGGTGCGGTCAGTCTCTGTTCGGTGCGATCAGCCTAGTATGGTATATGTTAATTTGTTCATTCATTCGTTTGTCTGTATTCATGCATACAACATAGCAGTATGTTTTTTGATTTATGCTGATTGAAATAAACAATTGATAATGAAAATTATACAACTATAATATTAAAAACAAACAAAATAAGTCAATAATGTGTCATGACAATGTATTTATTCAGTTTTTTAGAGGGTAAAATATGACTTGTACATGTTTCCAGTCATCCAGTCACTAACACAAATGATCATTGTCATCCTTTAGGAATGTTGATGAGATGGAAATAGAGGTGCTGGAGTTATTGCTCTGGGCTCTTTAACGGCTGTGGTTTGTTCTGAATCCCTGTTCCAAAACACTAAAACTGAGAGTCGAGCTCTGAATCCGCATTACTGACCACTGCTGTTTTATTGAGTTCAGCGTGTTAAAGCGAACAGGACGAGCTGCCAAACCTCTCCGAGTGTTTCTGAGGGTGCTCGTAGAGTCGTGGGTCCAGATGGATTAGTGTCCTGCCAGAGGTCACGGGGATATCAGATCAGAAACCCCACATTCCCCTGATATCTGCGGCTGGAGAGTTCACGGGCCAGAGAGAGAGCCCAGACATGAAAGAGACTCAGGGCTTGAGATGGATGACACGCTGGTGTAATTCCTCACCCGGAGTCCTCCATCTTACTCGGATTCGCCCGGATGACCTTTGAGATAGAAGTTAGCACAACCCGCATGATATATCCGTTCAGAGCGCGTGTGTTTTTCACATAACTCCAGATGGGTTGGAAAAAGCTCTGTGCCTCTTGAAGGTGCTTTACATAAACCCGACGGACTGTGCCAGGGAAGCTTTGCCAGAATAATCATCTCTAAGTACGGAGTTGAATGTTATGGGCGGTGGTTAACCTCTGACCCCGTACGGGTGACCGAGAGGGCGGCCCGCTGAAATCACCCTCCACTTATTGAATTTGTTCAGCCATTAGTCGCATCAATTGGGTTTGATCAGCACAGATTTGATTTGCTTCCGTATTGTGTGGGGGAATATGATTAAATGCGTCTTGCTTTTGCATAAGGTCAAAGGTCAAAGAGAGGACGCGCACTTGATTGGATGCAAGATTTAAATAAAAGTTGTCATATTGGTTTAATAATTCAGTGCAATGTCATAAATTATTATTATATATAAATTATTATTATTATATATTAATTATATTATAATAATTATATTGTGTTATATTATATTATATTAGTTATATTATGTTATATTAATTATATTATAATAATCATATTGTGTTATATTATATTATGTTATATTAATTATATTATATTATATTATATTATATTATGTTATATTAATTATATTATAGGCATATTTTAATATAATATGCAGTAGATGTTATAATATATTTAGTATTATTGCAATATTATAAATACTATAAACTTAAGTCCATTAGAGGTTCATAAGTTATGTCGGTTTAATTATTCAGTTATTATATATTATATTATATTTATATTATATTTGTTATATTATAGGTATATTTTAATATAATATGCAGTAGTATTATTTGTTATAATATATTTAGTATAATTGCAATATTATAAATATTATACATTTTATGTCCATTAAAGGTTTAAACGTTGTTATATCGGATTAATTAATCAGTTATTCATTTTATATTATATACATTTATTATATTATTATAAAATAGGTATATTTTAATATAATATGCAGTCATACAATGTATTATAATATATTTAGTATAATTGCAATATTATGAATATTTAAATACTTTAACTTATGTTCCTAATCGTATTGTAAATCACACTTTGCACTTTATTATGAAAGAGATTCATTGAAATAATAATGATAATGATTGATTTTGGTTGATTTTGAAAAATCTCATCATGGAGAAATAACATTAAAGGGCACCTATTATGCAAAATTCACTTTTTTAAGGTGTTTGAACATATGTGTGTGTGTGTGTGTGTGTGCGACAGGAGCGTGTGTGTGTGTGTGTGTGTGTGTGTGTGTGTGCGACAGGTGTGTGTGTGTGTGTGTGTGCGACAGGAGTGTGTGTGTGTGTGTGTGTGTGTGTGTGTGTGTGTGTGTGCTGACATACTGTGCAGTGTGTGTGTGTGTGTGTGTGTGTGTGTGTGTGTGTGTGTGTGTGTGTGTGTGTGTGCGACAGGAGCGTGTGTGTGTGTGTGTGTGTGTGTGTGTGTGTGTGTGTGTGTCGACAGGAGTGTGTGTGTGTGTGTGCGACAGGAGTGTGTGTGTGTGTGTGTGTGTGACAGGAGTGTGTGTGTGTGTGTGTGTGTGTGTGTGTGTGTGTGTGTGTGTGTGCGACAGGAGCGTGTGTGTGTGTGTGTGTGTGTGTGTGTGTGTGTGTGTGTGTGCGACAGGAGCGTGTGTGTGTGTGTGTGTGTGTGTGCAACAGGAGTGTGTGTGTGTGTGTGTGTGTGTGTGTGTGTGTGTGTGTGTGTGTGTGTGTGTGTGTGTGTGCACAGGAGTGTGTGTGTGTGTGTGTGTGTGTGTGTGTGCAACAGGAGTGTGTGTGTGTGTGAGCGTGTGTGTGTGTGTGTGTGTGCAACAGGAGCGTGTGTGTGTGTGTGTGTGTGCAACAGAGCGTGTGTGTGTGTGTGTGTGTGTGTGTGTGTGTGTGTGTGTGTGTGTGTGTGTGTGCAACAGGAGCGTGTGTGTGTGTGTGTGTGTGTGCAACAGGAGCGTGTGTGTGTGTGTGTGTGTGTGTGTGTGTGTGCAACAGGAGCGTGTGTGTGTGTGTGTGTGTGTGCAACAGGAGCGTGTGTGTGTGTGTGTGTGTGTGTGTGTGTGTGTGTGTGCAACAGGAGCGTGTGTGTGTGTGTGTGTGTGTGCGACAGGAGCGTGTGTGTGTGTGTGTGTGTGTGTGTGCGACAGGAGTGTGTGTGTGTGTGTGCGACAGGAGTGTGTGTGTGCGACAGAACGTGTGTGTGTGTGCGACAGGAACGTGTGTGTGTGTGTGTGTGCAACAGGAGCGTGTGTGTGTGTGTGTGTGCGACAGGAGCATGTGTGTGTGTGTGTGCAGCGACAGGAACGTGTGTGTGTGTGTGTGTGTGTGTGTGCGACAGGAGTGTGTGTGTGTGTGCGACAGAGTGTGTGTGTGCGACAGGAACGTGTGTGTGTGTGCGACAGGAACGTGTGTGTGTGTGTGTGTGCAACAGGAGCGTGTGTGTGTGTGTGTGTGTGCGACAGGAGCATGTGTGTGTGTGTGTGTGCAAAGACAGGAACGTGTGTGTGTGTGTGTGTGTGTGTGCGACAGGAGTGTGTGTGTGTGTGTGCGACAGGAGTGTGTGTGTGTGCGACAGGAACGTGTGTGTGTGTGTGTGTGCGACAGGAACGTGTGTGTGTGTGTGTGCGACAGGAGTGTGTGTGTGTGTGTGCAACAGGAGCGTGTGTGTGTGCGACAGGAGCGTGTGTGTGTGTGTGTCGACAGGAGCGTGTGTGTGTGTGTGCGACAGGAGTGTGTGTGTGTGTGTGTGTGTGTGTGTGTGCGACAGGAGTGTGTGTGCATGCGACAGGAGTGTGTGTGTGTGTGTGTGTGTGCGACAGGAGTGTGTGTGTGTGTGTGCAACAGGAGCGTGTGTATAAGGCTTTAAAACGCATGCAGATGATAATATTTCATGATGATGAAGAACTGCAATGTCACATGAGCGTGTCTGCGATAGAGATGATCATTAAAACACACAGATCTCATGCTTCAGTTTCATTGGCCGGTTCACTGCTGTGAAGGAGATGTGTAGGCTCCGCCCTCTCGGATGGGGAGCAGCAGCTCATTTGCATTAAAGGAGCCACGCACAGAACAGCTCATTTTTCTTCAACCCCAAAATTGCCATTTTCAAAATGGTTTATTAAATGATCTGTGAGGAATTGTGATCTGAAACTTCACACTCTGGGGACACCTGAGACTGATATCTGGTAAAAATGGGCATAATAGGGGGCAATAATATCACGGTTTCATGTTTTTCAGTCAGACTCCATCAGCTGAAGTCGTGTGTGTGTGTTTATCAGACGTTATTATTGTATTTCCCTGCTGATTATTTATTTAGTGATTGATTTTCCCGCATTTGTTCCCCTCTGTGTTTCAGGTGACGGATAAATCCGTGCAGGCGTTTGCGGAGAACTGTCCCGAGCTTCAGTTTGTGGGCTTCATGGGCTGTTCGGTCACGTCTCAGGGCGTCATTCACCTCACCAGGGTAAGAAGCGCTCGTTTGAAGCGGCTCACCTGTCTGTCCATCCCAACGCACCCCTCCGACTTCACAAGCTATTTTTATTTTGCCTCCATTTTTAAATCTCATTAATGTGTAATGAGGTGAATCGTGAAATGTTGAGGATCCAACACACCCTGCTGTTTGCACATTAGCATGCTAATGAGAGAAAGTTATCTTCAACACACCGGCACGGCGGAAGAGCTGCTCTAATTGCCTGCATGGAAATTATTAGCTAATGATATTCTTGTTTTTTGTGTTTTGTTTAAATATTTGTGGCCCTATTTCTCCTCACACGACTCCAGGAAGATAAAACGGTGTCAAATTAGAGCCAAAATGCTTTTGATCTGAGCAGAATCGCTTCTTAGTTCAGTTGGGTGTAGGGAATCGGTCTGTTTCCGTCTTATTGGTTGTTAAAGGATGCTGTTTTTCATTTAATCAGGTGGACCGTCACATGTTGTGTTGATTAGGAACATGTGAATCAGTGTTTACTTCCAAACGAAGCTCTCTCGCTGTGTGTGGAACGAAATATGAGCACTCAAACGATTCAGTTCAAAAGAGTCATTTGTTTTTACTAAACTTACACGGATGCAGTACATTAAAAACAAATGATTCTTTTGAACTGAATCTAGCAGAATTCATTTGATTCATTTGTCATCTTGCAGAACTGAATACCAAAAAAGATTCAGTTCAATGAATCATTTGTTTTTACTAAACGTAAATTATATACTACATTAAAAACAAATGATTCTTTTGATTGAATCAAATTAATTCTGATCATTCAAATTATTATTATTATTTTTTTTTTACTAAACTTAAATGAATATACTACATTAAAAACAAATGATTCTTTTGAACTGAATCTTTTTTTGGTATTCAGTTCTTCTAGCTGACAAATGAATCGAATGAATTTGATCATTTGAAAGATTCAGTTCAAAAGAATCATTTGTTTTTACTAAATATACATAAATACTATACATTGTTTGTATAATTGTATTTTTTACTCTTGTGAAGCTACTTTTAACCGCAATATAAAAAATAAAGTTATTATAACATTAATAACAAATGAATCTTTTGAACTGAATCTTTCAAATGAGCAGAATTCATTTGATTCAGTTCAAACGAATCATTTGTTTAGTTTTTTTACTAAACTTATATCATTATACTACATTAAAAACAAATTATTCTTTAGAACTGAATTTTTTTTTGGTATTTAATGTAAATTAATTAAATGTTCAATATCTGTATCAGCTCTTGATCGTCTCCTCAAATAAATCAAGAAAAGATTGTTTCAAATTAGCGTTATTTATATTTTCAAAAATATTAGATATACATATACAATTATATTATGTATAATTAATATATAACAATATATTTCTGTTTAGCATACATTTTTTGTTTCAGTATTAATAATTTTACTACTTAATCTTTTTTATTTAAGTTTTTCAAGTTTGTTTCCTTCTAATATTTACATTTTATTTTAATTCAGCTTTTTCAATTAACATAAACATTTTTAATAATAATATTTCTATTTAGTATAATTTTTTGTTTTAGTATTAATAACTTTAGTGGTTCAACTTTTTAAAAATTGTATTTGTTTTTCAAGTAACGTTTACATTTTATTTAAATTCAGCTTTATTTCACGTAACAAACATTTTCAATTATATTTGTTTAGCATACATTTTTGTTTTATATTAATAATTTTAGTACTTCAACATTTAAAAAATGTTAAACTTTGCTTTCTAATATTTACATTTTAATTTATTTTAGCTTTATTTCAATTAATGTAAACATTTTTAATTATATTTCTATTTAGCATTCATTTTTGGTTTAGTATTAATAAATTGTGCTTCAACTTTAAAAAAAAAGGTTCCTTTTAATCTTTACATTTTATTTAAATTCAGCTTTTTTCAATTAACAAACATGTTTAATTATATTTATGTTAAGTATTAATTTTTGTTTTAGTATTAATAACTTTAGTTCTTCAACATTTAAAAATTAAAAAAAAAAAATCTAATATTTAAATCTTATTTCAGCTTTACTCAAATTAACGTAAATATTTTTATAATATTTCTATTTAGCATACATTGTTAGTTTTATTATTGATAATTTTAGTGGTTCAACCTTTTTTCCCATTTAAATTATACATTTTATTTTTATTTCAGCTTTTTTTCAATTAACATAAACATTTTTAATAATATTTCTATTCAAAATATATTTTTTTTAGTTTTAGTATTAATAACTTTCGTACTTCAACTTTTTTAAAATTTTAATTTAAGATCTGCAAGTTTATATTTCCTTCTAATATTTAAATTTTATTGTATTTTATCTTTATTCCAATTAATGTAAACATTTTTAATAGTTTTCATTGAAGTTAACCGTAACATCCATGCATGCAAAAATATGCAAAGTAAGCAATAAGAGTCCAACCGAGTGGTTTAAAAAGATTCAGTTCAAAGGAATCACTTGCGTCCTGACTCTGATTCTCTGCCTGAAGCTGTAGGCCTGTGACTGCTGCGTCTCATTTCCAGCAGTGGGGAGTTGCTAAAGATATCATTACATTATACAATTCACCTGGTGGCACCAGCGGCACAATAGTTATTTAAATGAAGTCCCAGCTCAGCCTCGCCGCGCCTTCCCGTCTCTCCTCGGACACACATTTCCATTTCTCTCCACTTCAGAGCCGAATGTGAAATTAGTCGCTTCTCCACCAGAGGGACCGTTTTTATTCAGATCATCAAAGCTTCGGGCCGTTCTCAGGTGTGGATTATATTTATAAAGGCCCGGAGAGAGCTCCTGGTGAAATAAATCAATCTCGCCGCAGAGGAAGAGATGTGCAGAATGAGAGATGACGGAGGAAAACTTCATGACCTGATTCCTTTACATCCCGACGCTCCTGATCAAGCAGACGGTGTGTTACAGGAGCAATGAGACACATCTGTTCTTTACAGGTGATCAGTGAAGAAAGGATGAAGGGGCGTGCAGCGATGACTTGCTTTTATTAAGTCTTGCATTTGTTTATATATTAGACATCATCAAAATATACTTTGTCAAAGTTTTAGATTTCATTTTTTTGATTAAAATGGTTACAACGCACATGTTAAGTCAAGTTAATTCTGATCATTCAAATTATTGTTTTTTTTTTTTACTAAACTTACATGAATATACTACATTAAAAACAAATGATTCTTTTGAACTGAATCTTTTTTTGGTATTCAGTTCTTTTAGCTGACAAATGAATCTAATCAATTTGATCATTTGAAAGATTCAGTTCAAAAGAATCATTTGTTTTTACTAAACATACATCAATACAATACATTCTTTGAATAATAAAAATATACTTTGTCAAAGTTTTAGATTTCATTTTTTTGATTAAAATCGTTACAACGCACATGTGAAGTCAAGTCAGCTTTATTTATGTAGCGCTTTTATCAATGCAGATTGTTTCAAAGCAGCTTCACAGTGTTAAACAGGAAAATAATGCAACAGAATATATTTCGATTATCATACAGTAACAATGTGGGCTTTAGATCAGTAATTTGGTCTATATGGTTAATTTAGTTTAATAATTAGATTTAATTGGAAATTTATTTGAAAAATAGTTTTTCCCCACATGCGTGTGTGCACTTACATGTTTGTGTGCGTGCGAGGCTACGTGTGTGTGTGTGTGTGTGTGTGTGTGTGTGTGTGTGTGTGTGTGTGTGTGTGTGTGTGTGTGTGTGTGTGTGTGTGTGTGTGTGTGTGTGTGTGTGTGTGTGTGTGTGTGTGTGTGTGTGTGTGTGTGTGTGTGTGTGTAGAGTGTGTGTAGTGTGTGTGGTAAGTGTGTAGGCGTGCAGTGTGTGTGTGTGTGTGTGTGTAGGTGTGTGTTGTTATGCGTGCACATGCATGGGCTATGTGTGTGTGTGTGTGTGTGTGTGTGCGACGCTGCATGCGTGTGTGTGAGGCTGCATGCGTGTGTGTGTGATGTAGGTGTGTGTGTGTGTGAGGCTGCATATGTGTGTGTGTGAGTGTGTGCGCGCGAGGCTGCGTGTGTGCGCATGCGTACGCGTGAGGCTTCATGCGTGTGAGAGTGTGTACGCGGCTGCCTGTGTTTGAGGCTGCATGCGTGTGTGTGTGTGTGAGGCTGCATATGTATTTGTGTGTGTGTGTGTGTGTCTACGCGGCTGTGTGTGTGTGTGCGCGACGCTGCATGCGTGTGTTTGAGGCTGCATGCGTGTGTGTGTGTGATGTAGGTGTGTGTGTGTGTGTGAGGCTGCATATGTGTGTGTGTCGCGTGCTTACATGTGAGGCTTCATGCGTGTGAGAGTGTGTACGCGGCTGCGTGTGTGTGTGCGCGACACTGCATGCGTGTGTGTGAGGCTGCATATGTGTGTGTGTGTGTGTGTGAGGCTGCATATGTGTGTGTGTGTGTGTGTGTGTGTGCGTGCTTACGTGTGAGGCTGCATATGTGTGTGTGTGTGTGTACGCGGCTGCGTGTGTGTGCGCGACACTGCATGCGTGTGTGTGAGGCTGCATGCGTGTGTGTGTGATGTAGTGTGTGTGTGTGAGGCTGCATGTGTGTGTGTGTGTGTGTGTGTGTGTGTGTGTGTGTGTGTGTGTGTGTGTGCGCGTGTGTACGCTTACGTGTGAGGCTTCATGCGTGTGACAGTGTGTACGCGGCTGAGTGTGTGTGTCCGACATGCGTGTGTGTGAGGCTGCATGCGTGTGTGTGTATGGTGTGTGTGTGTGAGGCTGCATATGTGTGTGTGTGTGTGTGCGCGTGCTTACATGTGAGGCTTCATGCGTGTGAGAGTGTGTACGCGGCTGCGTGTGTGTGTGCGCAACACTGCATGCGTGTGTGTGAGGCTGCATGCGTGTGTGTGTGTGTGTGTGAGTGTGCGTGTGCATGCGAGGCTGCGTGTGTGAGGCTGCATATGTGTGTGTGTGTGTGTGTGTGTGTGTGTGTGCGTGTGCTTACGTGTGAGGCTTCATGCGTGTGTGATGTAGGTGTGTGAGGCTGCATATGTGTGTGTGTGTGTACGCGGCTGCGTGTGTGTGTGTGCGTGACGCTGCATGCGTGTGTGTGAGGCTGCATGCGTGTGTGTGATGTAGGTGTGTGTGTGTGAGGCTGCATGTGTGTGTGTGTGTGAGGCTGCATATATGTGTGTGTGTGTGTGTGTGTGTGTACGCGGCTGCGTGTGTGTGTGCGCGACACTGCATGCGTGTATGTGTGAGGCTGCATG
>CM040928.1:1400000-1412500 GCA_023029165.1 Gobiocypris rarus
GGATGGATGGATGAAAGAATGGATGGATGGATGAAAGAATGGATAGGTGGATGGATGGATGAAAGAATGGATAGGTGGATGGATGGATGAAAGAATGGATAGGTGGATGGATGGATGGATGGATGGATGGATGAAAGAATGGATGGATGGATGGATGGACGGATGAAAGGATGGATGGATGAAAGAATGGATAGGTCGATGGATGGATGGATGAAAGAATGGATAGGTGGATGGATGGATGGATGGATGAAAGAATGGATGGATGGATGGATGGATGGATGAAAGAATGGATGGATGGATCGACGGATGAAAGGATGGATGGATGAAAGAATAGATGGTGAAAGAATGGATGGATGGATGAAAGAAAGGCTGGATGGATGGAAGTATGAAAGAATGGATAGATGGATGGACGGATGAAAAAATGGATGGATGGACGGATGAAAGAATGGATGGATGAAAGAATGGATGAATGGATGGACGGACGGATGAAAAAATTGATACATGGACGGATGAAAGAATGGATAGGTGGATGATGGATGGATGGATGTAGTTATGCTAATATCTATAATATTTCATTAGGCTTGTGAGTAAAACATATTTAATAATGCTTCTCATTAATCCGTGCGCAGCGGCTGGATAAATTGTTTAAAAAGAACCGTTTAGTTTAGTTTTTACGTTTTGCTTTTTAATTTTAATTCAAGTTTTAGTAATTTTGTTAAATGAGAAATGTGTTCGTGTCATTATTATTATTGGTTTAATGTCAAGCCGAATGAGAATGTTGACTGTTTAGTTTGTTTTATTCCAGTTAACGTTTCGTTTAAGTAACAAAAAATGTGTTTTTATGGTTTAAAAGGTTTTTCGAACAGAAGAAAGTGTGAGTATTGTTGTGGATAGTGTGAGTCTCGGGGTGCAGAAGGTTGAGAACCGCTGGAATAATTCATATTCCTCATGTTTTGTGTGAATCTGGGCATATTCTTCTGATGTCAGGAGTAAATCATGTGACCTAGACGACTGCAGATGAGCCTCCTGCGCATAAATCACACGCGTGATGATGAATAACCTGGACAAATGTTATTTCGTCCGCTTTTGTTCGTGTTTAATAAGCGTGTGTGACTGGAGAATGTGCGGTGAGTGCTGAGGAAATTCCTTCTGCTGTTTATATTCCTCCTTTCCCGTATGGATTTACAGCCTCCGCAGGCTCGTTCAGACGTTAACACAATATTGAATTTACAATCTGCCCCAGATACAATCGGCCGAACGCTGCTGTTCCTCTTCTTTTATGATTTCTGGATTTATTGGAGATGTGGTTGGCCAGTACCACGTTATGATTCTTCCATGAGCGTGGAGTATTCCCAGCCCTGAGCCTTCATGAAACACGGATTGATTTCTCCGGGTTGCTGTGGGTCGGGGTCGGGGGGGTTCTGGAGGTCAGAGTTTGAGCTGGAGGAGAACGTGCTGTAACTTACACTGATTTGACTGTTTTACAGCCACAGAAACGGATTCATGAGCGAGTCCTGGATCAAACACACACTTCAGGAACGACACTTTATGATGCGTTTGGAAAAGTCGGAAATGCTTATGTGTACTTTTGAGTTTTCGTTATTGTGTGAAGGCAACATGTAGTCCGAGTGAAAAAATGTTTTAAATCATACGACATTGATTTTACTATAATAAAATAGACGGAATATATATACATCCCATTCTTAATCCGTAGGGTTTAATATGGAGTCGGCCCACCCTTTGCAGCTCTAACAGCTTCAGCTCTTCTGGGAAGGCTTTCCTCAAGGTTTAGGAGTGCGTTATGGGATTTCTTCTAGTAGCTCATTTGTGAGGTCAGGCACTGATGTTGGACGAGAAGGCCTGGCTCGCAGTCTCCGCTCTAATTCATCCCAAAGGTGTTCTATCGGGATGAGGTCAGGACTCTGTGCAGGCCAGTCCAGTTCCTCCACACCAAACTCGCTCATCCATGTCTTTATGGAGCGACGCTTTGTGCACTGGAGCGCAGTCATGTTGGGACAGGAAGGGGCCGTCCCCAAACTGATCCCACAAAGATGGGAGCATGAAATTGTCTAAAATGTCTTGGTGAAGCATTAAGAGTTCCTTTCACTGGAACTAAAGGGCCAACCCTGAAAAACAACCCCACCCCATAATCCCCCTCCACCAAACTTTACACTTGGCACAATGCAGTCAGGCAAGTCCTGTCCTGGCAACCGCCAAACCCAGACTCGTCCATGGGATGGTCAGACAGAGAAGCGTGATTGGTCACTCAGAGAACACGTCTCACTGCTTGAGTTCACTGAGCTCCTGAAAGCGAGCCAATCTTTCACAAATGTGTGTAGAAGTCTCGGGTCGACGCTGTTATTTGCCTGAACTCATTGCTAAAGCCTGGTTTGATATTGTGGTTGTGAGGCAGATGAGAGTCTGTGAACACTTGAAAGAGTGAGTCTTCCTCTCAGTGTAATCCCAGTGGAGACGGAGCCACACACGGTCTGATTCATGAATATTTAAGCAGTGATGACAGTGGGGTTCGTGAGGGCTTGACCTGTCAGATTATGAAAAGCAGATTGAGACAGAAAACTCAGCCTCCGTGTCTCGAGTGTGTTTCAGATCCTGCATGACGTATGACGGCTCTGCCTGTAACGCTGCTGTGGATCTCAACTGAGCACTGATTTACTGTCTAGTTTTATGTGATATTTTATCCTCTTAAAGTAAGTTTTAAGATATTGTGGAAATAGAAAACAATATAATTTTGAAATTGTAAAAAGACAGAATTATGTAACTTTTAGTCATTGTTATAATAGGAACATCAAAATAATAGAATTTTGAAACCATAAAGAGACAGAATTGTGTAACATTTGGCCATTTTTTTATAGAAACATAAAAATAATAGAATTTTGAAATTATAAAGAGACAGAATTATGCAACATTTGTCCATTTAAAAATAAAGAAATAGGGAACACAAAAATAATAGAATTTTGAAATTGTAAAAAGACAGAATTATGTAACATTTGGCCATTTTGAATAGAAACATAAAAATAATAGAATTTTGAAATTGTAAAGAGACAGAATTATGTAACTTTTGGCCATTTTTTAATAGAAACATAAAAATAATAGAATTTGTAAAAACTCATTTTTGTGATAGTGTGACGGTTCTGCGATCAGTGACTTGTTTAATAACAAACTTTAGATTGAGATCATAAATGCATATCCACAGAACAGTTTGTGTGTTCAGGATATTGCAAAAATGTGTTCAGTTTCTAAAGAGTGATTTCTTTTTAACATTTGCTAATACATTATTAAAATCAAAAGTTGCGTCTGCTAATATTATTTAATGCAGCTGAGCTGACATGAACTAACAATAAACATTTGTATTTATTATTAACTAACATTTATTAATGCATTATCTAACATGATCTAATAGAGCTTAGTGTAAAGTTTTACTGAAATTCATTGTCTTTTTTGCGCTCTGTTTCGTAAGGCACTTCGCTGTTGATCATGGAGTGTTTCTTGACTGGGTTCGAAGCACTGATTTTAGACGTGTTGCCGTGGTGATTTGACCATGTTCTGTTCAGTTTTCTGAAGTGCACACAGGACTCTTTCAGACTCTCCGTGTCTCGAGCGGATCCTGATGTCTCCCAGCATTACGCTTCACTTTATTCTCCGTGTACGAGCTGTGAGACACGAGTGTGTGTGTGATTTAATAGACTCTGATGGCTGTGTGAAGGAGTGTGTGCGCTCCTTCAGCTTTAATGCAGATGATGTGGAGTTCAGGTGTGCAGTCGTCTAATCCAGAGCTCTGAAATATTCATGCTGTCCCAGAACTGTTTGAGCAGGAGTGTATATTTTGTTGACTTTTCTTGCTTTAGAAGATAGTTTTGTCTTTCTAACTTGTACAGTTTAATGCCTTTTCACATCGTTCGTGGATGAGCTTTTCTCTTTTCTTTGACCTTGTCGGACACTTGGACAACCACAATCTGGTCGACCATTTTCTGTATTTTTAGATTCGGATGCACTAAGAGTGTTTTCACACTTTGTTTCAGAAACATTCGCTCCGAGATCGTATTGATGATGAATGCAGCTTTGATCACAGGAATAAATCACACTGCACTATACAGGTCCTTCTCAAAAAATTAGCATATTGTGATAAAAGTTCATTGTTTTCCATAATGTAATGATAAAAATGTTCTCTAAACGAGCTATTAACCTAATCATCTGAATCAACTAATTAACTCTAAACACCTGCAAAAGATTCCTGAGGCTTTTAAAAACTCCCAGCCTGGTTCATTACTCAAAACCGCAATCATGGGAAAGACTGCCGACCTGACTGCTGTCCAGAAGGCCATCATTGACCCCTCAAGCGAGAGGGTAAGACACAGAAAGACATTTCTGAACCAATAGGCTGTTCCCAGAGTGCTGTATCAAGGCACCTCAGTGGGAAGTCTGTGGGAAGGAAAAAGTGTGGCAAAAAACGCTGCACAACGAGAAGAGGTGACCGGACCCTGAGGAAGATTGTGGAGAAGGACCGATTCCAGACCTTGGGGGACCTGCGGAAGCAGTGGACTGAGTCTGGAGTAGAAACATCCAGAGCCACCGTGCACAGGCGTGTGCAGGAAATGGGCTACAGGTGCCGCATTCCCAGGTCAAGCCACTTTTGAACCAGAAACAGCGGCAGAAGCGCCTGACCTGGGCTACAGAGAAGCAGCACTGGACTGTCGCTCAAAGTTTGCATGTCATTGGGAAATCAAGGTGCCAGAGTCTGGAGGAAGACTGGGGAGAAGGAAATGCCCAAATGCCTGAAGTCCAGTGTCAAGTACCCACAGTCAGTGATGGTCTGGGGTGCCATGTCAGCTGCTGGTGTTGGTCCACTGTGTTTTATCAAGGCCAGGGTCAATGCAGCTAGCTATCAGGAGATTTTGGAGCACTTCATGCTTCCATCTGCTGAAAAGCTTTATGGAGATGAAGATTTAGTTTTTCAGCACGACCTGGCACCTGCTCACAGTGCCAAAACCACTGGTAAATGGTTTACTGACCATGGTATTACTGTGCTCAATTGGCCTGACCTGAACCCCATAGAGAATCTGTGGGATATTGTGAAGAGAAAGTTGAGAGACGCAAGCCCCAACACTCTGGATGAGCTTAAGGCCGCTATCGAAGCATCCTGGGCCTCCAGAACACCTCAGCAGTGCCACAGGCTGATCGCCTCCATGCCACGCCGCATTGAAGCAGTCATTTCTGCAAAAGGATTCCCCACCAAGCATTGAGTGCATAACTCAACATAATTATTTGAAGGTTGACTTTTTGTATTAAAAACACTTTTCTATTATTGGTCGGATGAAATATGCTAATTTTTTTGAGATAGGAATTTTGGGTTTTCATGAGCTGTATGCCAAAATCATCAGTATTAAAACAATAAAAGACCTGAAATATTTCAGTTGGTCTGCAATGAATCTAAAATATATGAAAGTTTAATTTAACTCACGAGAGACGAATGACATAGGACGCTCCGGTGAGAATATGCCGTGCTTCATAAGGCCTTTAATAACCCCTGGAGCCCCCGGATGCTCTTTTATGATGGATAGATGCACTTTTATGATGGATAGATGCACTATTATGATGGATAGATGCACTATTATGATGGACAAATGCACTTTTGTGATGGATGGATGCAATTTTATGATGGAAAGATGCACTATGATGATGGATAGATGCACTTTTATGATGGATAGATGCACTATTATGATGGATAGATACACTTTTATGATGTATAGATGCACTTTTATGATGGATAGAAGGACTTTTGTGATGGATAGATGCACTTTTATGATGGATAGATGCACTTTTATGATGGATAGATGGACTTTTGAGATGGATGGATGCACTTTTATGATGGATAGATGCACACTTATGATGGATAGATGCACTTTTATGATGGATAGATGCACTATTATGATGGATAGATGCACTTTTATGATGGATAGATGCACTTTTATGATGGATAGATGCACTATTATGATGGATAGATGCACTATTATGATGGATGGATGCACTTTTATGATGGATAGATGCACTATTATGATGGATGGATGCACTTTTATGATGGATAGATGCACTTTTATGATGGATAGATGCACTATTATGATGGATGGATGCACTTTTATGATGGATAGATGCACTATTATGATGGATGGATGCACTTTTATGATGGATAGATGCACTTTTATGATGGATAGATGCACTTTTATGATGGATAGATGCACTATTATGATGGATAGATGCACTTTTATGATGGATAGATGCACTTTTATGATGGATAGATGCACTTTTATGATGGATAGATGGACTATTATGATGGATAGATGCACTTTTATGATGGATAGATGCACTTTTATGATGGATAGATGCACTATTATGATGGATGGATGCACTTTTATGATGGATAGATGCACTATTATGATGGATAGATGCACTATTATGATGGATGGATGCACTATTATGATGGATAGATGGACTTTTATGATGGATGGATGCACTTTTATGATGGATAGATGCACACTTATGATGGATAGATGCACTATTATGATGGATGGATGCACTTTTATGATGGATAGATGCACTATTATGATGGATAGATGCACTTTTATGATGGATAGATGCACTTTTATGATGGATAGATGCACTTTTATGATGGATAGATGCACTATTATGATGGATGGATGCACTTTTATGGACTTCAAAACAGAAACAGCCATTCACTGTCATTTTAAAGCTTGGATTAGCCAGGAGGTTTTTAATATAACTCAGATTGTGTTCGTCTGAAAGAAGAATGTCATACACCTCAGATGGGTTGAGAGAGAGAGAAATCATGGGCTTATTTATTATTTTTAGGTGAACTATACCTTTAAAGTCCTCCCTGTTGTCAATAATTTTATCCCAAAAATTTTAATGGTATTTCCTGTGAAAAAAGTCAGATTTTTTTTTCTTCCATGTCAACAGAAAAATATCCCAGGATAACCGGCTTCTCTTGAGACTCCCCTGCTTCAGAGAATAGATAATGATATGCTAAAGCCCCGCCCACACGTGACGTGATTGGTTACACCATATCTGTGACATCAGAGTCTTTGGTTCACTGCGGTTTTAAAGAGGAAATACTCCGCAGTGTTGTTGACTTATGACTCTGCACATGTCAGAAAGCATATTAAACAGCACATGATTTTCACCACAGGGGTTTTTTAATAATTGTGAGTAATGGCGTGTCACATGTTGTCTTGCTCTTCGACTCTTCTCCAGCTGTTGAACAGCGTTCAGTCTGTGTTTGGTCTGTGAGGAAGTAATAAATGTCAGAATGACCTCTCTCTGCTGGATTAGCCGTATCGTTTCCTCACGGCGATGTTTTCATTTGCACCACAGCTAAATTAATTACGCCGGTCCGCTTTTGGAACGTGAGTGCTGTGTGCTTTTCAGGACTCGCTTCAGGCCCACTCGATCCGTCCCATGATTCCCGGCGGAGCTGCACTTCTGCGGGAAAGCCCTGGAGAGCGGCACTTAGCCGGTTCTCGCTCCAGCTGTATAAACGGCTCGTGTGGAAAAGCTATTTGAGTCGCTCTGAATGAGAGGCTCTGCTGAGCAAATAGCTAATGTAATAACGTAAAGCAGTTGTTAAGCGGCGCTCCCCTGGCCCGCTACCACAAGACTTATTGAATTCAAAGAGAGAGAAGTCCTTGACCGCCGTAGTGCTGTGTCTGTCCTTCATTTCTTCAGCTCTTTCTCTTAGACTCAGAACTTTAGCCCTGTGATTCAACAACAGTAAATATGGAGCGTGAGTAATTTGTGCACGCTCCGAGCCAAGAGCGCCAACACATCAATGGCCTGTTGAAGAACCATCCGCAGATTCTCAATAAGAGCGCCGCACATTCAGGGAGGTTTCATCTGCATGTTTTGGTATTTATAACAACACATGGATCTGGTTACGATACACAGCCGCTCATTCATCAAGCACGCCCGAGTGCCGTTATAATGTCAGGCGCTTGTGTAATTTGGCATCGTCTCCTGCATATTTCATTTCTTCGTTAGGACACTTTCTGAAACGCGTCTGCCGCCCGATGGATTCCATATCTGCAGTGATTCATGATATCAAAAAACCTTTTTACCCCGCGCGTGAGACCCGTTATATCTAATATAACAGCCTCCTGTCTGATATAAATCTGTGTGATTGAGTTCAGCGAACGTTTGAAGTCAGTCGCAATGAGTTTTGTCAACTGGTTTAGAAACAACCCAATTTGGGTTTGTTTTCAACCCAAAGGCCTGAGTAAATATAGCACAAAACACATGTTTAGTTAATTTAACCCAGGATTAATTTTTACTATAATATTATTTTCACAAAAACTACCCAAACACTGGGTTGTTACGTCTGACCCAGGATCTGAGTAACACAAAAACTACCCAAACACTGGGTTGTTACGTCTGACCCAGGATCTGAGTAACACAAAAACTACCCAAACACTGGGTTGTTACGTCTGACCCAGGATCTGAGTAACACAAAACTACCCAAACACTGGGTTGTTACGCCTGACCCAGGATCTGAGTAACACAAAACTACCCAAACACTGGGTTGTTACGCCTGACCCGGGATCTGTGTAACACAAAACTACCCAAACACTGGGTTGTTACGCCTGACCCAGGATCTCAGTAACACAAAACTACCCAAACACTGGGTTGTTACGCCTGACCCGGGATCTGAGTAACACAAAACTACCCAAACACTGGGTTGTTACGCCTGACCCAGGATCTGTGTAACACAAACACTACCCAAACACTGGGTTGTCACGCCTGACCCGGGATCTGAGTAACACAAAAACTACCCAAACACTGGGTTGTTACGCCTGACCCGGGATCTGTGTAACACAAAACTACCCAAACACTGGGTTGTTACGCCTGACCCAGGATCTGTGTAACACAAACACTACCCAAACACTGGGTTGTTACGCCTGACCCGGGATCTGTGTAACACAAAACTACCCAAACACTGGGTTGTTACGCCTGACCGGGATCTGAGTAACACAAAACTACCCAAACACTGGGTTGTCACGCCTGACCCGGGATCTGAGTAACACAAAACTACCCAAACACTGGGTTGTTACGCCTGACCCGGGATCTGTGTAACACAAACACTACCCAAACACTGGGTTGTTACGCCTGACCCGGGATCTGAGTAACACAAAAACTACCCAAACACTGGGTTGTTACGCCTGACCCGGGATCTGTGTAACACAAAAACTACCCAAACACTGGGTTGTAACGCCTGACCGGGATCTGTGTAACACAAAAACTACCCAAACACTGGGTTGTTACGTCTGACCGGGATCTGTGTAACACAAAACTACCCAAACACTGGGTTGTTACGCCTGACCCGGGATCTGTGTAACACAAACACTACCCAAACACTGGGTTGTTACGCCTGACCCAGGATCTGTGTGACACAAAAACTACCCAAACACTGGGTTGTTACGCCTGACCCAGGATCTGTGTGACACAAAACTACCCAAACACTGGGTTGTTACGCCTGACCCGGGATCTGTGTAACACAAAACTACCCAAACACTGGGTTGTTACGCCTGACCCGGGATCTGAGTAACACAAAACTACCCAAACACTGGGTTGTTACGCCTGACCCGGGATCTGAGTAACACAAAACTACCCAAACACTGGGTTGTTACGCCTGACCCGGGATCTGAGTAACACAAAAACTACCCAAACACTGGGTTGTTACGCCTGACCCGGGATCTGAGTAACACAAAACTACCCAAACACTGGGTTGTTACGCCTGACCCGGGATCTGAGTAACACAAAACTACCCAAACACTGGGTTGTTACGTCTGACCCGGGATCTGAGTAACACAAAACTACCCAAACACTGGGTTGTTACGTCTGACCGGGATCTGAGTAACACAAAACTACCCAAACACTGGGTTGTTACGTCTGACCCGGGATCTGAGTAACACAAAAACTACCCAAACACTGGGTTGTTACGCCTGACCCGGGATCTGTGTAACACAAAAACTACCCAAACACTGGGTTGTTACGTCTGACCCGGGATCTGAGTAACACAAAACTACCCAAACACTGGGTTGTTACGCCTGACCCGGGATCTGAGTAACACAAAAACTACCCAAACACTGGGTTGTTACGTCTGACCCAGGATCTGAGTAACACAAAAACTACCTCAGATGTTTTAGAGTGAAGGATGCAGTGTTCTTCCATTGTCATTAGTGAAGAGGCTGAATTGGAATGGATTCCTCCAGGAGGAGGAGCACGTCTAATCGTTCTTTATTTGATGGCGGTCTGACCGTAGACGTCCTGATATACGGCCGCAGGAGGGAGTTCTCGTCGAGGTGAAATTAATTTCATGCCTCATAATAAGCTCAGGTTTTCCCTGGGGAGCTCGAGGCACCTTAACCATTGTCAATATTTCTTCTGTATTCATAACTGTTTGTTTAACATGCCTTTAATTAGGAGCTCCTATTGAAGGCTTTAATTGCTTATTAAAACCCTTTTGCTCTTCGGAAAGCCAGAAACGGCTCTTTTCTATGCAGCGGCGCGCTGGGAATCTCACATGAAGAGAGTTTGTTCGGCATCGAGGGACTGAGGAGCCAATTTGTCAGAGAAAAGTAAATTAAAGGCATTGCGGGTTCAAGCGCGGCGTCTCGCCTGAGATTTGTGGTGAAATGCAGAAGTTTCAGAATTGATTAACAGTTCTGTGTGTTGTCAGAATCTCATAGATTGTGATGGTTTAAATGAGATCTAAACCCAGAAACATGCTTTAGTGCAGAATTAAAATTCAAATGGAATGCAAGGAAGTAGAATACAAAAATATATGCAACACTTTATTTTAGAGTGTCCGTTATGCTACATGTACTTATTGTAATAATAACAGTAAATGATGCATCAATACATGCACCTAACCCTAAACCGAACCCTATATTATAAGTACATGTAGTTAATTAATGATGGATAGATGCACTTTTATGATGGATAGATGCACTTTTATGATGGATAGATGCACTTTTATGATGGATAGATGCACTTTTATGATGGATTGATGCACTTTTATGATGCATAGATGCACTTTTATGATGGATAGATACACTTTTATGATGGATGGATGCACTTTTATGATGGATAGATGCACTTTTATGATGGATAGATGCACTTTTATGATGGATAGATGCACTTATGATGGATTGATGCACTTTTATGATGGATAGATGCACTTTTATGATGGATTGATGCACTTTTATGATGGATAGATGCACTTTTATGATGGATGGATGCACTTTTATGATGGATGGATGCACTTTTATGATGGATGGATGCACTTTTATGATGGATAGATGCACTTTTATGATGGATAGATGCACTTTTATGATGAATGGATGCACTTTTATGATGAATGGATGCACTTTTATGATGGATGGATGCACTTTTATGATGGATAGATGCACTTTTATGATGGATAGATGCACTATTATGATGGATAGATGCACTATTATGATGGATAGATGCACTTTTATGATGGATAGATGCACTTTTATGATGGATAGATGCACTTTTATGATTGATAGATGCACTTTATGATGGATGGATGCACTTTTATGATGGATAGATACACTTTTATGGTCTTCAAAACAGAAACAGACAGTCACTGATATTTTTTAATATAACTTTGATCGTGTTTGTCTGAAAGAAGAATGTCATAAACACCTCAGATGATTTGAGGGAAAGTAAATCATGGGGTAATTTTCATTTTTGGGTGATGTATCCCTTTAACACAGTCACAGTTCTGACCCTGGTGGTGCTGTCTTTGAGCTGGAGGTCAGTGTGTCTGATCGGCCGATGGAGACGTGTTTGAGTTAGTTTTGGACCGGAGGAAGTGCTCTCAGTCTCTGCGGGAGCCGCTCGTTTCTGCTCTCTCGACTGAATTGGATGCGAGTGCTTGAGTTTAAACCGGCTGAACTCTCCGTCCTGAGACGGCTGGAGATGGGCCTTTATACACACACGCCATCGTCACACTGACAGAATCTGCTGTGTTTGGCTCACACACCCTCACATCTCTCCTGTCCCATAATTCCCTGCTCTGGGATCTCAATCGGTTTGGATTGGATGCATGACTTTCCACAGCAAATAAGTGTTTTTACTTTAAATGTAGGATATATTTCATACAAAAGCTTTGTAGAAGGAAAATAGAAGTGTAACTTTGTAGTACATCAGGCGTGTTTGACGTCTGCCGTGTTATTTTCCCAGCTCAGGTTCCTGGCAGTGTTTTACTCCATGTCAGATGATTTGACGTGTTGAACATGGGATTTGTGGGCGCTGATTGCGTCTCTACTCATGATGTATGGCGTGTGTTTATTTTATGATTTTGAGACTCCATAACATCAGAAAAGCCGCGGTGTGAAACCTTCATCCCAGCGTCTGAATCCGGGATTCACAAACACACCGAGAGA
>CM040928.1:1422500-1425000 GCA_023029165.1 Gobiocypris rarus
ATAGGTGATGGGGAACGATCAGACAGTGCACTATATAGGGATAGGGAATGCTCAGACAGTGCACTATATAGGGATAGGGAATGATCAGACAGTGCACTATATAGGGATGGGGAACGATCAGACAGTGCACTATATAGGTGATGGGGAACGATCAGACAGTGCACTATATAAGGGATAGGGAACAATCAGACAGTGCACTATATAAGGGATAGGGAACGATCAGACAGTGCACTATAAAGGGGATGGGGAACGATCAGACAGTGCACTATATAGGGGATGGGGAACGATCAGACAGTGCACTATATAGGTGATGGGGAACGATCAGACAGTGCACTATATAGGGATAGGGAATGCTCAGACAGTGCACTATATAGGGATGGGGAACGATCAGACAGTGCACTATATAAGGGATAGGGAATGCTCAGACAGTGCACTATAGGGGATGGGGAACGATCAGACAGTGCACTATATAGGTGATGGGGAACGATCAGACAGTGCACTATATAAGGGATAGGAACAATCAGACAGTGCACTATATAAGGGATAGGAACGATCAGACAGTGCACTATATAGGGATGGGGAACGATCAGACAGTGCACTATATAAGGGATAGGGAACGATCAGACAGTGCACTATATAAGGGATAGGGAACGATCAGACAGTGCACTATATAAGGGGATGGGGAATGATCAGACAGTGCACTATAAAGGGGATGGGGAACAATCAGACAGTGCACTATATAAGGGATAGGGAATGATCAGACAGTGCACTATAAAGGGGATGGGGAACGATCAGACAGTGCACTATATAGGGATGGGGAACGATCAGACAGTGCACTATATAGGGAACGATCAGACAGTGCACTATATAGGGGATGGGGAACGATCAGACAGTGCACTATATAGGGGATGGGGAACGATCAGACAGTGCACTATATAAGGGATAGGAACGATCAGACAGTGCACTATATAGGGGATGGGGAACGATCAGACAGTGCACTATATAGGGGATGGGGAACGATCAGACAGTGCACTATATAGGGGATGGGGAATGATCAGACAGTGCACTATATAGGGGATGGGGAATGATCAGACAGTGCACTATATAGGGGATAGGGAATGATCAGACAGTGCACTATATAGGGGATGGGGAACGATCAGACAGTGCACTATATAAGGGATAGGGAATGCTCAGACAGTGCACTATATAGGGGATGGGGAACGATCAGACAGTGCACTATATAGGGGATGGGGAACGATCAGACAGTGCACTATATAAGGGATAGGGAACAATCAGACAGTGCACTATATAAGGGATAGGGAATGATCAGACAGTGCACTATAAAGGGATGGGGAACGATCAGACAGTGCACTATATAGGGGATGAACGATCAGACAGTGCACTATATAGGGGATAGGGAACGATCAGACAGTGCACTATATAGGGGATGGGGAACGATCAGACAGTGCACTATAAAGGGGATGGGGAACGATCAGACAGTGCACTATATAGGGGATGGGGAATGATCAGACAGTGCACTATATAGGGGATGGGGAATGATCAGACAGTGCACTATATAGGGGATAGGGAATGATCAGACAGTACACTATATAGGGGATGGGGAATGATCAGACAGTGCACTATATAGGGATAGGGAATGATCAGACAGTACACTATATAGGGATAGGGAATGATCAGACAGTACACTATATAGGGGATGGGAATGATCAGACAGTACACTATATAGGGGATAGGGAATGATCAGACAGTACACTATATAGGGATAGGGAACGATCAGACAGTGCACTATATAGGGGATGGGGAACGATCAGACAGTGCACTATATAGGGGATAGGGAACGATCAGACAGTGCACTATGAAAGGTCATTTTCAAAAACCCATAATAAGGGCTTATTTCCTAAACCCTTCCTTTTTTACTAAATAAATATGAATGAATGAATAATTAATGGTTGATTAATGAATGGATTAGTTGTATAGCTTGAGATCAGATCTGATGTGTGTTGTTTGCGGTTGTTTGCCTCAGGTGAGATGGTTTGCGTGTTGTTTCTGATTTCATGCGTGTGTGAATCGTGTCAGTTACGATGGAGGACGTTTTCCAGGGAGATTCATGAGCAGCTCCTCATCCGGACTGGAGAATGATTGCTCTCAGACTGATCTCAGTCCCGCTGACTGACGCTCATTGTGTGTGTGTGTGGTGACATGTGTGTGTATGTGTGTGTGGTGAGGGTGAGGTGTGAGTCTTTGTGTGTGGTGTGTTTGTGGTGAGGTGTGTGTGTGTGTGGTGAGGGTTAGGTGTGAGTCTTTGTGTGTGGTGTGTTTGTGGTGAGGTGTGTGTGTGTGTGTGGTGAGGGTTAGGTGTGTGTGTGTGTGTGTGCGGTGAGGTGTGTGTGGTGAGAGATGTGTGTGGTGAGATGTGTGTGTGTGTGTGCGGTGAGGTGTGTGTGGTGAGATGTGTGTGTATGTGTGTGTGGCGAGGGTG
>CM040928.1:1430000-1435000 GCA_023029165.1 Gobiocypris rarus
CACACAGACACACATACGCACACACACACACACACACAGACACACACACACGTGCACACACACACAGACACACACACGCGCACACAGACACACACACACAGACACACACACACGCAGCACACAGACACACGCGCACACACACAGACACACGCGCACACACACACAGACACACACACACACACACAGACACACACACGCGCGCACACAGACACACGCGACACACACACAAACACGCGCACACACGCACACACACACACAGACACACACACACGTACACACACACACACACACACACACACACACACACACACACACACAGTGTTAAACGTCTGCATTTCATTCAATCTGATTGATGTATCTTTTTAATCTTGCGTGGTTCTGTAAACTTTATAAGCGCTGGAAAGGCTCTGTATAAATAAAACATATTATTATTAGTATTATAGGATTTTATTGGTTTATAGAGCGTTTACCAAACTGGGGTTTTGAGTTGATGGAAACGTTATGGAAATAATTAAGGCATAACATGCAAAAATATAAATAAAACTGATTAAAATATTAAAATACTAATGCTAAAAATATGTAAATATTACTAAAATAGAAAGAAAAATTGTAGATACATCATAAATTAGTAAATAGATAAATTACTTAATTATTATTATTTATTTAGTCATTTATTAATCAATAAATAATTTAGTCATTTATTTAATAAATGAAAAAGTAACAAATGGCTAAATTATATATCTTTCATAAATGATTTATTTATTTAGTCATTTGTTAAATTAAAAGAAAAATAAAATTAATTAATATGTCATTTACTCAATTAATACATTATGATGCTGCTAAACAATCACTCTAATTGTTTCCAGTTAATGGAAAAAAGTTAATTAAATCATCAAATGTAAAAATAATAATAAAAAAATAAACTGATTAAAATACTAAATATTAAAACTAAAAAGGGTATTTTATGTTTAGCTGTATCATAAATTCATATATAAATAAGTAGATAAATAACTTATTTATTTAATAAATTAATAATTTATTTATTTAACCATTTATTAAATATATAAATGATAATTTATGATGCAGCAAAACAAAACAAAAACACTAGAAGATTTTGATATCTCTATTTTTTATTTTTAATATCTTCTATAAATAGCATGAAAATAATTATCAGCTTATTATCAGAATTGTTTAGAATTTTAATATTGTGCATTCCTATTAATGAGAATATTTGTGAATTCTGCTATTTTTTGCTATTCATTTACTTAATAAACAAATAAATAGCTTTATCATAAGACAGTTAACAACACTGGAGAACCATGAGCATGTGAATGTGTTGTTAAATTATTAAAATATTAACATGATCATATTTCAACAATTTAGTGAGCAAATTTTAGCTCAAAGGGATTTTATATTTCATTAGCTGTATCATAAATGCCCAAATTAATAAATAGATAAATTACTTATTTAATAAATTAATTATTTAATAATTAATTTATTTAACCGTTTATTAAATACATAAATAATTTAGTCATTTATTCAATAAGTAATTTATGATTTAGCTGAACATTTTTTTTTAAATTAAATGCTAGAAAATGTTAATATTGACCATCGATTAGTTATCGGCCATTATAGCATGAAAATAATTATCATTTTAATATGATAATTGGGCAGAATTGTAATATTGTGCATTCCTATTAATAAGAATATTTGCGAATTCTGCTATTTTTATTAGTCAATTACTTAACAAACAAATAAAGCTTCATCATAAGACAGTAAACAACACTGGAGAACCATGAGCATGTGAATGTTGGTAAATTATTCAAATATTAACATGATCATATTTTTTAATAATTTGATTCTTAATAAAAAAAAGAGAATCGCTGATTGTTGCTGATTGTTTTCATCACACAAACTCAACAGCAGTAATGTTTACATCCTGAAGTGTGATTTTGAATATTGAATAGAGCTGACTGAACTTGCTGATGTCCAGCAGAAGTGCATTAGTGAAGGCGGCTCTACACAGTGAGGGAGTTAAACTTCTCGATTCATTACCGCGGTAACGCTCGATGCTGCAGCCGTATCGGATGAATCCCTTTCCCGAAGCTGAATCCGTTCATTTGTTAAGTGATCTACAGAAGCTCAGTTAAAGCAGAACCTTTCATGGCGGATCACTTTCTCTCGCAAGCCAGAAATCAATTGCCTTTAGTGCTAGAATGCAGTGAAATTGAAATTACATGTGAGACACACACACACACACACACACACACACTCGTCTATCTATTCCAGCTCTTTGCATATTTAGCGCTTCAGTCAGAGGCGGGCGCGTGGCTCTTTGTGTCTGGTGTCACACCTCACGGCGAGAGATTCACAGTTTAATCTATTTAGATGAAATTGTGCATTTTGTCCCGCTGTGAAATAATTTCCCACATTCTCCCACTTTTAAAAGGCGCCTCTGCGTTTGTGCGGAACAGGAGACCAGCGTCGGGCCGCGCTCACATGACTCCTCCTGACATTGCATGTTTCAGACGCTGTATATCTTATATTAATGAACGACGGCAGACCTGAGGATGTTCGGCTGCTTTGAGACTCGCGTGACTTTCCTGATAGCACATTAGCATCTCTTGTCCTTCTCCACAGTGTTGCATATATCACAATCCCCTTCGATTCCCTCCGTCCTTTCGCTCGAAGTCTTGAGTGTAAATATTTGCAGTTTGTCTGTAATCCGCCGCACGCTCCTCACACACACACACAGATGCTGTGAGCCGAATACAGATATCGGGAAGACGGCTCGTTTGCAAGGATGACCTCAGCTGACCTCTGCAGGAACGTCTGTGTTCCTCACGCTGCCGATGGGGGTTTTGATGGATACCTGGCAGCACGTGTTGTTCTTATGGTGGGATTTTCTGAGTCTGGTTCTGGTTCATGAAGTCTGAGGAACTCACAGCCCCTGGAGAAAACTCTTGGATCTCATGTTGTGCTGATGTTTGATTTAGTGTTGGACCTTGTGAGAAGCGTTTTGGACGGCAGATGTTTCAGGGAGTGGGAGAGCTTCACCTCTCATACTGAAATGATTAACACTGTTTTTTGATTAGTGATGTTTGTTAAGTCAAGCGTCACTAGTACTAGTGCTCATAACGATTGAAGGGAGAGCCACATCTAGAGAGCAGCATATCACAGAGACTTTAGTGTGCTGGCAATCGCACAGAATACCATAGCAACACCCTGACAACCATTCAAAACATCATAACAAATGGCATAGCAGCTCCTTAGCAACCAGTCAGAACACCATAGCAACTGTATAACAATGCAATGGTAGTTACCCAATAGAAAATAGCAACACCCTGGCAACCATCCAGAACATCATAGCAACACCCTGACAACCATTCAAAACATCATAAAAATTGGCATAGCAGCTCCTTAGCAACCAGTCAGAACACCATAGCAGCTGTATAGCAATGCCATGGCAGTTACCCAATAAACAATAACAACACCCTGGCAATCACACAGAGCACCATAGCAACACCCTGGCAATCACGCAGAACAACATGGCAACACCCTGGCAATCACACAGAGCACCATAGCAACACCCTGGCAATCACACAGAACACCATAGCAACATCCTTGCAATCACGCAGAACACCAAAACAACACCCTGGCAATCACGCAGAACACCATAGCAACACCCTGGCAATCACGCAGAACACCAAAACAACACCCTGGCAATCACGCAGAACACCATAGCAACACCCTGGCAATCACACAGAGCACCATTGCAACACCCTGGCAATCACGCAGAACACCAAAACAACACCCTGGCAATCACGCAGAACACCATAGCAACACCCTGGCAATCACGCAGAACACCATAGCAACACCCTGGCAATCACGCAGAACACCAAAACAACACCCTGGCAATCACGTAGAACATCATAGCAACCGCATAGCAGCACCCTAGCAACCAGAAAACCATAGCAACAGTGTAGTAATGCCGTGACAGTTACCCAATACACAATAGCAACACCCTAGCAACCATCCAGAATACCCAACCATTGTGTCCAAAGAAATAGAGAAAGCTGGGTATGTGAATATCACTCCAGTAAACAGTCTTTCTCTCCTATGCTGACATATACACATAATAAATAAGAGATTTCTTGGCAAAATAACGGTTGTTACTTCTGTGATTCAACCACAATGGGAAAAAAGCATGATTTTTAAGGCTACAAATGCCCTGGCAACTATCCAGAACATCATAGCAACCGCATAGCAGGACCCTAGCAACCAGCCAGAACACCATAGCAACTGTGTATAGCAATGCAGTTGGCAGTTACCTGATACACAAAAGTAGTGCCCTGGCAATCATCCAGAAAACCATAGCAATGCCCCAGCAATCTCGCAGAACACCATAGCAACACCCTGACAACCATCCAGAACATCATAGCAACACCCTGGCAACCAGCTAGAACACCATAGCAACACCCTGACAACCATCCAGAACATCATAGCAACACCCTGGCAACCAGCTAGAACACCATAGCAACACCCTGACAACCATCCAGAACATCATAGCAACACCCTGGCAACCAGCTAGAACACCATAGCAACACCCTGACAACCATCCAGAACATCATAGGAAATGTCCCGCCCCTTACCATAACCGCCAGTATCAACACACTACTAGCGGACTCAACCAGGCCCCGCCCCTGTTATGTTCCATATTAATTATTTAAATGAGGAATATTGTGGCGTGTTGGTTCCCGGAAGAAAACTCAAGACTCTAATGGAGGAGTTTCAGGAGTTCAGGAACACTGACACTGATAGAGAGAAGAACTCCCGCTGGAGGAGCAACATTACACACTAAAGAGAGTTTTTTAAAATGGTGAAATACCTGAATAGCACCTTTAACGTGTAAATGGATTGCATGGACACATTATGTAAGAACTGAAGGCTGGTTTGAGCTGCTGTGATCACAGACGTTAAAGACTCCGTCTCTCAATCGT
>CM040928.1:1437500-1455000 GCA_023029165.1 Gobiocypris rarus
TTGGACAACATATCAGAGTTTCATGGCATCTCGTGCGGTATTAATGAAGGCAGATATTTCAGAGAAACTGTAAGTGATATTAAATAAACGTCTGTGAGCCAAACACAGTCTGGACTGAAATGGACTTTATGGTCACTGGAAAAAGACAAACATGAAATGTATTTTTGCCCCCTTGCTGTATTTTTCTTAGCAAAGAATATTCCTGGTTTCTTCTGAAGAGACGCCATGTGTGTGTAATGAACCGCGAGGACTGAGGTTATTCCCTGTTGACCTTGTGTTAGTGATGCTCTGGACATTATTCTCTCTTTCCTCCTCAAACTGAATGGAATATTAGTTTAATTTATTTCCTGTTGACTTTGTGTTAGTGTTTGGCCATTTTTATTCTTTCTTCCTCCCCAAACTGAATTATCCGTGTGTGTGTGTGTGTGTGTGTGAGTGAGTGAGTAGCTGTGTGTGAGTGGTTGAGTTAGTGTGTGTGAGTGTGTGTTTGTGAGTGATTGTGAGTGAGTGTGTGTGAGTGTGTGTGTGTGTGTGTGTGTGTGTGTGTGTGTGTGTGTGTGTGTGTGTGTGTGTGTGTGTGAGTGAGTGAGTGAGTGAGTGAGTGAGTGAGTGAGTGGTGAGTGAGTGGTGAGTGAGTGAGTGAGTGAGTGAGTGAGTGAGTGGTGGTGGGTGAGTGAGTGAGTGAGTGAGTGAGTGGTGGTGAGTGAGTCAGTGAGTGTGTGAGTGTGAGTGAGTGTGTGTGGTGAGTGAGTGTGGTGGTGAGTGGTGAGTCAGTGAGTGAGTGAGTGAGTGAGTCAGTGAGTCAGTCAGTGATTCTGTGTGAGTGGTGGTGAGTGAGTCAGTCAGTGAGTCAGTCAGTGAGTGAGTCAGTGAGTGAGTGATTCTGTGTGTGGAGTGAGTGAGTCAGTCAGTGAGTGAGTCGGTGAGTGAGTGAGTCAGTCAGTCAGTGAGTCAGTCAGTCAGTCAGTGAGTGAGTCAGTGAGAGTGAGTCAGTGAGAGTGAGTCAGTGAGAGTGAGTCAGTGAGTGAGTGAGTGTGAGTGTGGTGAGGTGAGGTGTGAGTGTGAGTGTGAGTGTGAGTGTGGTGAGGTGAGAGTGTGAGTGTGGTGAGGTGAGGTGAGGTGAGGTGAGGTGAGTGAGGTGAGAGTGAGAGTGAGTCAGTCAGTGAGTCAGTGAGTGAGTGAGTCAGTGAGTGTGAGTGAGTCAGTCAGTGAGTGAGTGAGTCAGTCAGCGAGTGAGTGAGTGAGTGAGTATGTGTGTGTGTGTGTGTGTGTGTGTGTGTGTGTGTGTGAGAGAGAGTGAGTCAGTCAGTGAGTGAGTGAGTGATTCAGTGTGTGTGTGAGTGAGTGAGTGAGTCAGTGTGTGTGTGAGTCAGTGAGTGAGTGAGTCAGTGAGTGAGTGAGTCAGTGAGTTTGCGAGTGAGTGAGTCAGTCAGTGATTCAGTGAGTGATTCAGTGTGTGTGAGTGGTGAGTGAGTGAGTGTGTGAGTGAGTGGTGGTGGTGAGTGAGTGAGTGAGTGGTGGTGAGTGAGTGTGTGTGTGTGTGTGAGTGTGTGTTTGTGTCTAAGTGGTGAGAGAGTGAGTGTGTGAGTGTGTGAGAGAGTGAGAGAGTGTGTGTGAGTGTGTGTGTGAGTGTGAGTGTGTGTGTGAGAGTGAGAGTGAGTGAGTGGAGTGAGTCAGTGAGTGAGTGTGTGAGTGTGTGAGTGTGTGTGGTGAGTGTGTGAGTGAGTGAGTGGTGAGTGGTGAGTGAGTGGTGGTGAGTGAGTGAGTGGTGAGTGAGTGAGTGGTGAGTGAGTGAGTGAGTGGTGAGTGAGTGAGTGAGTGAGTGGTGAGTGAGTGTGAGTGAGTGAGTTGAGTGTGTGTGAGTGGTGGTGGTGGTGGTGGTGAGTGAGTGAGTCAGTCAGTCAGTCAGTCAGTGAGTCAGTGATTCAGTGTGGTGGTGGTGGTGGTGGTGAGTGAGTCAGTCGGTGAGTCAGTCGGTGAGTGAGTCAGTCATTGAGTGAGTCAGTCGGTGACTGAGTCAGTCGGTGAGTGAGTCAGTCAGTCAGTCAGTGAGTGAGTGAGTGAGTCAGTCAGTCAGTCGGTGAGTGAGTGAGTCGTGAGTGAGTCAGTGAGTGAGTCAGTGAGTGAGTCGGTGGTGAGTGGTGGTGGTGAGTGGTGGTGGTGAGTGAGTGAGTGAGTGAGTGTGAGTGAGAGTGAGTCAGTCAGTGAGTCAGTCAGTGAGTGAGTGATTCAGTGTGTGTGAGTGAGTGAGTCAGTGAGTGAGTCAGTGGTGAGTCAGTGAGAGTGAGTCAGTGAGAGTGAGTCAGTCAGTGAGAGTGAGTCAGTGAGAGTGAGTCAGTGAGAGTGAGTCAGTGAGTGAGTCAGTGAGTCAGTGGTGAGTGGTGGTGGTGGTGGTGGTGGTGAGTGAGTGAGTGAGAGTGAGTCAGTCAGTGAGAGTGAGTCAGTCAGTGAGAGTGAGTCAGTCAGTGTGAGTGAGTCAGTCAGTGAGAGTGAGTCAGTGAGTGAGTGATTGTGGTGGTGGTGGTGGTGGTGAGTGAGTGAGTGGTGGGTGAGTGAGTGGTGAGTGAGTGGTGAGTGTGTGTGTGTGTGTGTGTGTGTGTGAGAGTGAGTCAGTCAGTGGTGAGTGGTGAGTGATTCAGTGTGTGTGTGAGTGAGCGAGTCAGTGAGTAAGTGAGTGAGTGAGTCAGTGAGTGAGTGAGTCAGTGAGTGATTCAGTGAGTGAGTGAGTCAATGAGTGAGTCAGTCAGTGAGTGAGTGAGTGATTCAGTGTGTGTGTGGTGGTGAGTGAGTGAGTGAGTCAGTGAGTCAGTGAGTCAGTGAGTGAGTGAGTGAGTGAGTGAGTGAGTGAGTGAGTGAGTGAGTGTGTGAGTGAGTGAGTGAGTGTGTGAGTGAGTGTGTGAGATTCTTGTATCTAAATCCATCCCGTCTGACTCACACTCATGTAAATCCTCTGAGCTCCAGTACTTCATTAACATTCAGCGCTGTGACATCATCAGTGTCTGTCTGCTCCACCTCGACTCGTGAATGTCTGTGCATTATAATCTGTTCTTAACTCACATATCGAGTGTTTTGTGTCATCACGAGTCCAGCAGACCTGGAGAGAGTGGGCGGGTCACTGACTGACTGCCTGTGTCTGCCATTTTGAATGATGAGAACCATGAATATTAATTAGGTCATGCTGACATTGCTAGGGAACTTTACTGGGCTGTCCATTAAAAAGACCTGAATAATATTCATGAGCCATTGGTTGGTTCATTCAGCTCCTGTATAAATGCACTTGATGTCTTTGGGACGTGCCATCAAGATTAAATTTTATGTTAACATTTAAAATATTTTTATATTTTCCTGCAGATATAGGAACCGTAGTGCTATTAAAAAAGTTACTTTAAATGATGCTAGAAAATAATTCTATAAGTCGACCTGTTTGTATTTAACTTTTTCCGTCGTATTTCAAGAGAAACATTGTAGCTGGACGATTATGAAGCTAATACAGCAGATTCAGATTCATATTCTTATGAATGTCATCATATCTGATAGGACAACAGCAGGCCATAAACCCTGGTGATGAAGTGTTTTTCTAGGCTTCATTTACATCAGTAAATAGATTTAGTGTAATGTGAGACTCAATTTCCCACTGCTAAGAATCAAAATGAACTTGTTTATTCAGCGTTTTGGTGTATCAGCAGTGTTTGCTGTGTTTGTGGGTCGAGGGACACATTACAATCTGTGTGTATAAGTGTGTGTCAGATTAAAATAATACAAATTGGACTATAGGTGCAGTAGAGTCGTTTAATGATTATTTGTATGAGGTTTGATCTCCTGCTCTGTTTTTAGTGGGTTTGGGAGGTGAAGATGCTCAGGTCAGGGTTGTTAGTGTGACCGCAGGGAATGTGTCCGTGAGTTTCGGCGTGTAATTAGTCCAGTGTTATTCCAGTGGAACAGCTCCTTTAAACCCATGGATTGAGCAAACCGGGGCACTCTGGCGTGTTCTTCGTCGGGTCAGTTCAGTGGATGTTCCTCCTGCTGCTGCTGGTCTCCAGTCATTCAACACACACACACACACACAACCACAACCTGTTTAACCACTAATTTCAACACAGTCCCACTCACTGTGTGAATGTCTACGGATCGTTTTATTGGATATTCTTGCGTTAAGAACTGATGTTAAGTTTTATCTAGAAGATGGATGGATGGATGGGATCAATAGGATAGATAGATGGATGGATGGTTGGTTGGATAGATATTTATGGGAATTTTTGACCTTTCTACTTGAAGCGCATTTGTGAGGTCAGGACTCTATGCAGGCCAGTCAAGTTCCTCCACACCAAACTCACTCATCCATGTCTTTATGGAGCGACGCTTTGTGCACTGGAGCGCAGTCACTTTGGGACAGGAAGGGGCCGTCCACAAACTGTTCCCACAAATTCAGGAGCATGAAATTGTCCAAAATGTCTTGGTGAAGCATTAAGAGTTCCTTTCACTGGAACTAAGGGGCCAACCGCTGAAAAACAACCCCACCCCATAATCCCCCCTCCACCAAACTTTACACTTGGCACAATGCAGTCAGGCAAGTCCGTTCCTGGCAACCGCCAAACCCGGACTCGTCCATGGGATGGTCAGACAGAGAAGCGTGATTGGTCACTCAGAGAACACGTCTCACTGCTCTAGAGTCCAGTGGTGGCGTGCTTTACCCCACTGCATCCCACGCTTTGCATTGCTCTTGGTGATGTAAGGCTTGGATGAGCTGCTCGGCCATGGAAACCCATTCCATGAAGCTCTCTCCGCACTGTTCCTGAGCTCATCTGAAGGCCACAGGAGTTTGGAGGTCTGGAGCGATTGACTCTGCAGAAAGTTGGTGACTTCTGCGCACTGTGACCCTCAGCATGCGCTGACCCCGCTCTGGGATTTCACTTCATGGCTGAGTTGCTGTTGTTCCCAATCGCTTCCTCTTTGTTATAATCCCACTAACAGTTGAGTGTGGAATATTTAGTAGTGAGGAAATGTCAGGAATGGCCTTATTGCACAGGTGGCAACCTATCCCGGTCCCACGCTTGAGTTCACTGAGCTCCTGAGAGCGAGCCATTCTCTCACAAATGTGTGTAGAAGCGTCTGCATGCCTAGTGCTTGATCTATACACCTGTGGCCATGAAGGGATTGAACACCTGAACTCAGGGATTTGGAGGGGCGTCCCAATACTTTTGGTAGTATAGTGTAGATAGATAGATGGATAGTTTTATTGGTCATTTTCATTGTTGTGCCATGAATGTTGTATCTGTTGATTCGCTCAGATCTGAGAGCAACATGAGACGCCACTCGTGTGTGATTATCTGACTGTTCATTACGCCGGTGTTTCCTGTGGGCTATCTCCTCAGAGTCTGTGTATCTTCAGTGGGTGGAGATGGATGAGGATGAGGATGAAGGAAGATCCCTCTGATCTGAACACAGGAAATTGGTTTCACAGAGTTACAGGAAACAGAAAGACACAGAGCAGCTGGACAATAAAGACTGAAATGACCATTTTTAGGTGAACTGTCCCTTTAAGATCTCCTCGTGATTAAATTATAATTAAACTCCTGTTTTTGATTTGAACTTAAAATTTTGATTTAAATACCTGTAAAAGTGTAAATCAAATCCAATATTGTACCGTGAGAAGATTGGCCTGTGAGCGAGCGCTGCGGTCGGATCTGAATCTCTGGAAGCGTTTAGAGCGGGTAACGCGCCTCTTCATGCCAGCATGTCAGACATTTGGTGGGAATTTTGTCGCTTTTTGGAAAGTTTCAGATTGAACGGCGCCCTGAGATGTCACGAATGACGGATTGGTTTTCCTGGTGGCCCGTAGCGAATGTTTCTGCCTCTGTTCTGCTGCCAGGAGAAGAGCCGTCCTGCCAGAGACGCCACACTACAGCGTCTCAGACCTCTCCTCGTCATGTGCCCTCGCTCTGCCTTCTCAGCCGTCGGGTGTGTGTGGGATCTCATCCGATCATCCAAATCCTGATTTATCTGTCGAACGCTCACGGAGTCAAACTGAACAAAATGTGCATCTCTAGTTGCAAGTTTAAGATGATAAAATGTGGTTTTAGTGGACCAGTTTTAATAAAATGGCGATAAAGGCCAAAGATGCATCAGAAATAAGAAAACAGCTCCATGTCAGATTGTTACCGCACAAATACGTGATTCATTTACATGAGCGTCAAATATGCATCACACCAATTTTACAGTTTTTTTGTTAAAACTAATCCAAACGGATGGAAATTGTCTATCCAATTCAAAAGTATAAATGTTAAATTTGGGTCTTAATATGTTTTGAGTAAATGCACTATAAAAAGTGCCAATATTGGCACATTTGACAGATGTTATTTAAAGACAGTAAAGCACTGTTTAATAAAGCAGAAAATCACGAGCTCAAAGCCGTCTTTGTGTACTTTACACCCCAAATATAATGGATATAATGATTGTAGTGCAGGTGCATGATGGGAGACCGGTCTCAGACGACAGCTCTCGTTCACTAAGACTCGACCCGCGCCCTCGTTAGTGCATCTCTCGGGGAGTTCGGTCGTTAGTCGCCTGTAACTCCTGATTGGATGATGTCATTGAACGAGTCTGTGGTCTCTGGGCGTCGTCACATTCTTATAGTAGAGAAGCATGAACTCCACTAGCGATGAGCGAGAACGTTCTGCTGCGTCATATAGTCATATTGTTTGATGCAATTACTTTTTTTGGTTTCATACTAATTATATAAACAATATACATTATATTGGCAAAAGTTTTGAGACCCCTGCCTTTACATGCACATGAGCTTTAATCCCATCCCATTCTTAATCCGTAGTGTTTAATATGGAGTCGGCCCACCCTTTGCAGCTCTAACAGCTTCAGCTCTTCTGGGAAGGCTTTCCTCAAGGTTTAGGAGTGTGTTTATGGGAATTCTTCTAGAAGCGCATTTGTGAGGTCAGGCACTGATGTTGGACGAGAAGGCCTGGCTCGCAGTCTCCGCTCTAATTCATCCCAAAGGTGTTCTATCGGGATGAGCTCAGGACTCTGTGCAGGCCAGTCCAGTTCCTCCACACCAAACTCACTCATCCATGTCTTTATGGAGCGACGCTTTGTGCACTGGAGCGCAGTCATGTTGGGACAGGAAGGGCCATCCCCAAACTGGTCCCACAAAGTTGGGTGCATGAAATTGTCCAAAATATCTTGGTAAAGCATTAAGAGTTCCTTTCACTGGAACTAAGGGGCCAACCCCTGAAAAACAACCCCACCCCATAATCCCCCCTCCACCAAACTTTACACTTGGCACAATGCAGTCAGGCAAGTCCGTTCCCTGGCAACCGCCAAACCCAGACTCGTCCATGGGATGGTCAGACAGAGAAGCGTGATTGGTCACTCAGAGAACACGTCTCACTGCTCTAGAGTCCAGTGGTGGCGTGCTTTACCCCACTGCATCCCACGCTTTGCATTGCTCTTGGTGATGTAAGGCTTGGATGAGCTGCTCGGCCATGGAAACCCATTCCATGAAGCTCTCTCCGCACTGTTCCTGAGCTCATCTGAAGGCCACAGGAGTTTGGAGGTCTGGAGCGATTGACTCTGCAGAAAGTTGGTGACTTCTGCGCACTGTGACCCTCAGCATGTGCTGACCCCGCTCTGGGATTTCACTTCGTGGCTGAGTTGCTGTTGTTCCCAATCGCTTCCTCTTTGTTATAATCCCACTAACAGTTGAGTGTGGAATATTTAGTAGTGAGGAAATGTCAGGAATGGCCTTATTGCACAGGTGGCAACCTATCCCGGTCCCACGCTTGAGTTCACTGAGCTCCTGAGAGCGAGCCATTCTCTCACAAATGTGTGTAGAAGCGTCTGCATGCCTAGTGCTTGATTTATACACCTGTGGCCATGAAGGGATTGAACACCTGAACTCTGGGATCTGGAGGGGTGGAGCAATACTTTTGGTAATATAGTGTATATTGCCTTATATTTGGCCGTTTTGATATTATTGGTATCTGTGTGTGTCTGTGTCTGTGTGTGTATGTAAAAGTTTTTTGCATGCATTTTTCATTTTAATAGTGCGTACACTTCTTTGCTGTTGTTAAATATGGATGTTAATATGCATATGAAGAAACACAGCAGAGGCTTGACTCCTGAAGGCAGGTGGCGTCGCTCATTACACACGGTGTTGAAAACTAGGTTAATGGGAGGATGAAGGTTGAATTAATGCCACAACCACAAGATCCAGATTTCCAGATGAACTGATTAATGCACCAGAAGCCACACGCCACACACACATTCCCAGAATCCTCAGCAGGACTCATTACGTCTCTCAAGTGTGTTTGTGTGTTTGTGATGAGGAGCAGCTCTGAATGAGGTTTTTTAGGTGAAGTTACTCGCTTCTCTAGTGAGCAGATTATCAGGTCGAAGCGATCCGTTCGCTTGCACAGTATTCATGGTTGTGCGTCTGTGAGTGTTTCTCAGTTCGGAGCTCTTCCGCGTGAACCGTAGAGTCATGAGGCGCTTGAGCTGTGCTGAAGATCGTCTTACACCAGAGGTTTGTGATGTGGTGCATTTATCCCAGCCGTTAGCGTGTCATGTGACGCTCTCGTCGGGAGGAACGAGAGGATCATGGATCCCTGCTGAGGGTCCATGTCATCCATCATATGATCTCAGCCATGAATGCTGTTTTCCTGATCCGTTCTGTTAACACAACACACGTTTGCTCTCCTCAGGCGTTTCAGAGTTTATTGACGGAAGTGTTTCTCGTTGACCAGCGAGCGCAGATGCTAATTTTATAATTCTATTTAATTACATATTTGGTTGAATCTCATGAATCCCTGAATTTGTATTTAGATTTTTTTAGATGGAATATGAGTATGATCTCGACATATTTTAGTTTAAATATTTATATATTGTATTATTATATTATTATTTTTTTTTTTTTTTATTGTATGATCAGATGTTAATTCTACACCTGTGGTTTTATTTTATATTATATTTTATTTTCATTTATTTTATGAGCAGATGTTCATTCTGCACTTGTGGATTTATTTTATATTATATTTTATTTTCATTTTATTTTCATTTATTTTATTTTTTATGAGTAGATTTTAATTCTCCACGTGTGGGTTAATTTTATATTTTAATTAAATTTTAAATTTTTATTTTTTTATTATATTTTATATTATTTAATTTTAATAAAATTTTATATTAATTATTAATTTATTTATGAACAGATGTTAATTCTACACCTGTGGTTTTATTTTATATTATATTTTATTTTCATTTATTTTATTTTTTATGAGTAGATTTTAATTCTCCACGTGTGGGTTAATTTTATATTTTAATTAAATTTTAAAGTTTTATTTTTTTATTATTTTATATTATTTAATTAAAAAAAAATTATATTAATTATAATTTTATTTATGAGCAGATGTTAATTCTACACCTGTAGGTTTTTTTATATTATTTAATTTTAATAGATTTTTCTATTAATTTTTATTCTATTTTATTATTTTTATTTATTCTATTTTTTTGTTTATTTTTTATGAGGAGATGTTAATTCTACACCTGTGGGTTTATTTTATATTATTTTATCTTAATTTAATTTTATAATATTTTATCTTAATTGTATATTACTTTTTTATTTAATTTTATTAATTTTTATTTATTTTATTATTATTTTAGATCCACAGAAAATATAAATCATATTTTACTTAAAAGTCTCTTTCCTTTTTTTTGTTGCATTTTTGTATATTAATATTTATTAATATTATTATGAATATTGTTAAGACTTTATATGTCATGATTATATTAGTTGCACTGGTGATTTTAAAAAGTGCTTAAATTTCCAAGGAAATAATCTTCCAATGCAAACTCATCCTGATGAAAATAGTCTTAATGATCTTGAAGCATTATATCTATTTGACTTTGAGATGAAGTGAGGCCGCTCTAGTGACATTCCCTTATAGAGTCCTGGAGTGTTCCAGGCGTTCCTCAGGGCCGGATGGGATCTCCGGCTCGGAATCCCTTCAGACACACACATCCGTACAGGAGCTGATGAAAGCAGATGAGGATTGGATGCGTTTCATGCCTTTCCCTGCAGAAGGGTTAGCACTGCTTTTATATCCCAGATAGTGTTTGTAAAGTTCCCTCTGTCTGTCTGGGATGCTGCGATTGGATCCCGCTGGATTGATCTCATTAATGGCTTGAGTCCGTCTGTAGTTGTGGAGTTAGTTTTGACGCAGTGGTCCGCGGTGATAAGACACTAGAGTCGAGCTCATCCTGAAGTTTCAGCGCAGATAATGGGATTGTGTTGAATCTCTGAAATATTCACCTTGAGAAGGGATAAACGGGCTTTTCTTCTTCCCTTCTTCTCCAGCAGGATCCGATCTCAGGGCTCAGTGTTGGCGTGAGATCAAGCGCTGATTGGGTGGAGATCTGGCCGCTGTGTGTTGATCAGAATCCCTGATGTCTGCGGTCTGTATTGACCCTCAGGATACTCTTTTTCTGGGAACATTGGATTAAAAGTCCTTTATGAGCTGCTGCTTCCTAAATGACTTGAACAAGTCCATTTTTATTCATTACTGCTGTTCTCAGCGCAGAAACTCGAGCCTGAAGAGCAGACCACGCTCTCCTGAGCCCAGACGTCGCCAACGCTCAAACTTTAGACAGATGAAGAAATGCATTTCTTTTTTAAATATTATAAACTTTATAAAAACTTGTCATGATAGTTTTTGTTCCACTGGGTTACACTTTATGAAGCCTGTATTTATAATGCATTATAAGGATATTCCTGATGTATTATAATACATGCATAATGCCTTATAAACAACCTTATAATGTGTCCTTCCATCTGATAAATAATCATAACAATAGCTGCAATACATGATATCCTTTCCTCTTAGTGGTTATATCTTTATGGAGTCATGGAGAACAATGCATTATAAACCCAGATAAAGCATTTATAAAGCATCATAAGGGTATTCATAATGCATTATAATACATGCATAATTCCTTATAATAACCTTATAATGTGCTGTCATCTCATGAATAATCAATAACAGTAATAACACTGGCCTTTTTATGAGCAGATGTTAATTCTACTAAAAAATGTTATTATTTAATTTAATTTATTTTAATTGTATTTATTATATTATATATTATTTTATTTTGTGTTTTATGTATGAGCAGATGTTAATTCTATTTTATTTATTTTTATTTATGAGCAGATAATTCTTTTATGTTATTTTTATTTATGAGCAGATGTTAATTCTATTTTATTTATTTTTATTTATGAGCAGATATTAATTATTTTATTTTATTTATTTTTATTCATGTGCAGATATGAATTCTTTTATTTTATTTTATTTTTATTTATGAGCAGATATTAATATTTTATTTTTATTTATGAGCAGATATTAATATTTTATTTTTATTTATGAGCAGATATTAATTCTATTTTATTTTATTTATGAGCAGATATTAATTCTTTTTATTTAATTTATTTTTATTCATGAGCAGATATTAATTATTTTATTTTATTTTTATTTATGTGCAGATATTAATATTTTATTTTTATTTATGAGCAGATATTAATTCTATTTTATTTAATTTTTATTTATGAGCAGATTTTAATTCTATTTAATTTATTAATTCTATTTTTTATTTTTTATTTATGAGCAGATGTTAATTATTTTTTTTATGAGCAGATATTAATTCTATTTTATTTTATTTTTTATTGATGAGCAGATATTAATTCTATTTTTTAAATTTTTTATGAGCAGATATTAATTCTATTTTTTATTTTTTTATGAGCAGATATTAATTCTATTTTTATTTTTATGAGCAGATATTAATTCTATTTTTTTTTTATGAGCAGATATTAATTCTATTTTTATATTTTTATGAGCAGATATTAATTCTATTTTTATTTTTATGAGCAGATATTAATTCTATTTTGTTTTTGTTTTTATGAGCAGATATTAATTCTATTTTGTTTTTATGAGCAGATATTAATTCTATTTTTATTTTTATGAGCAGATATTAATTCTATTTTTATGAGCAGATATTAATTCTATTTTTATTTTTATGAGCAGATATTAATTATATTTTTATTTTTATGAGCAGATATTAATTCTATTTTTTATTTTTTTATGAGCAGATATTAATTCTATTTTTATTTTTTATGAGCAGATATTAATTCTATTTTTTGTATTTTTTATGAGCAGATATTAATTCTATTTTTTTATGAGCAGATATTAATTCTATTTTTTTATGAGCAGATATTAATTCTATTTTTATTTTTATGAGCAGATATTAATTCTATTTTTTTATGAGCAGATATTAATTCTATTTTTTTTTTTATGAGCAGATATTAATTCTATTTTTTATGAGCAGATATTAATTCTATTTTTTTTTTTATGAGCAGATATTAATTCTATTTTTTTATGAGCAGATATTAATTCTATTTTTATGAGCAGATATTAATTCTATTTTTATTTTTGAGCAGATATTAATTATTTTATTTTATTTTTATTTATGAGCAGATATTAATTATTTTATTTTATTTATTTTTATTCATGTGCAGATATGAATTCTTTTATTTTATTTATTTTTATTCATGAGCAGATATTAATTATTTTATTTTATTTTTATTTATGAGCAGATATTAATATTTTATTTTTATTTATGAGCAGATATTAATTCTATTTTATTTTATTTATGAGCAGATATTAATTCTTTTTATTTAATTTATTTTTATTCATGAGCAGATATTAATTATTTTATTTTATTTTTATTTATGTGCAGATATTAATATTTTATTTTTATTTATGAGCAGATATTAATTCTATTTTATTTAATTTTTATTTATGAGCAGATTTTAATTCTATTTAATTTATTAATTCTATTTTTTATTTTTTATTTATGAGCAGATGTTAATTATTTTTTTTATGAGCAGATATTAATTCTATTTTATTTTATTTTTTATTGATGAGCAGATATTAATTCTATTTTTTGTATTTTTTTTGAGCAGATATTAATTCTATTTTTGTTTTTATGAGCAGATATTAATTCTATTTTGTTTTTGTTTTTATGAGCAGATATTAATTCTATTTTTATTTTTTATGAGCAGATATTAATTCTATTTTTTGTATTTTTTTTGAGCAGATATTAATTCTATTTTTTTATGAGCAGATATTAATTCTATTTTGTTTTTTATGAGCAGATATTAATTCTATTTTTATGAGCAGATATTAATTCTATTTTTATTTTTATGAGCAGATATTAATTCTATTTTTATGAGCAGATATTAATTCTATTTTTATTTTTATGAGCAGATATTAATTATATTTTGTTTTTGTTTTTATGAGCAGATATTAATTCTATTTTGTTTTTATGAGCAGATATTAATTCTATTTTTATTTTTTATGAGCAGATATTAATTCTATTTTTTGTATTTTTTATGAGCAGATATTAATTCTATTTTTTTATGAGCAGATATTAATTCTATTTTTTATGAGCAGATATTAATTCTATTTTTATTTTTATGAGCAGATATTAATTCTATTTTTATGAGCAGATATTAATTCTATTTTTATTTTTATGAGCAGATATTAATTCTATTTTTATGAGCAGATATCAATTCTATTTTTATTTTTATGAGCAGATATTAATTCTATTTTTTTATGAGCAGATATTAATTCTATTTTTTTATGAGCAGATATTAATTCTCTTTTACTGTATGTTTTATTAGTGAGCAGATATTAATTCTATTTTTTATTTTTTTATGAGCAGATATTAATTCTATTTTTTTATGAGCAGATATTAATTCTATTTTTTTATGAGCAGATATTAATTCTATTTTTATTAGCAGATATTAATTCTATTTTTATTAGCAGATATTAATTTTTTTATGAGCAGATATTAATTCTCTTTTACTGTATGTTTTATTAGTGAGCAGATATTAATTCTATTTTTATTAGCAGATATTAATTCTATTTTTTTATGAGCAGATATTAATTCTCTTTTACTGTATGTTTTATTAGTGAGCAGATGTTAATCCCACACCTAGGACTGTTGTTCTGGATAGCCATGATTCTTCTCCCTCCGCTGCTGTGATCGGGGGAATGTGCTGTAAACTTCCCTTCTCTTACTCTTCTTAAAGCAGACGAAGACCAATATTAATATTACGAGCACATTATAAAGCGCATTAGATACTGTATCGATAACAACACCTGGATATGAGACTTGGGAAGGTAAAATATATGAATCAATGGGATATAATATCCATTATAACTGGATAAAATGATCATTGTGTGTTATAAATCACTTTTAATAGTTATAACCACAGAGAGGCCAGTGTTATTACTGTTGTTGATTATTCATAAGATGATACAGCACATTATAAAGGTTCTTATAAGGCATTATGCATGTATTATAACACACTATGAATACTCTTATGATGCTTTATGCTTTATCCGATGTTATAATGCATTGTACTCTTAAATGTTATAACCACAAATACATAAGTAATATAATTTAACTATTGTTATGATTATTTAATTTTTATATAACACATTATAAGGTTGTTATGCATGTATTTTATAATGCATTATAAATACAGGGTGATAAAAAAATAAAAAGTGCTTAAATTGCCATAAAAATAACGTTGCAATGCAAATAAATCTTAATGGTCTGAAAAATAGATTTCAGATTTTAATGCATCTTTCTGATTATTATTATTATTAATAAAGAATGTATATGTCATAATTGTTTTAATGGTAATATTTTAAAGATAGATAAATAAAAAGTGCTTAAATTGCCATAAAAAATAACGTTGCAATGCAAACAAATCTTAATGTTCCTAAAAATAGGATTGATGTTATTCCGGAGCAGCTGTATATGTCGGTTCGGAGTGGATTGTGAGTTTGCCAGATTCACGTGGAGTACAGGAAGCTGAAGTCAGTGCGAGTGCGTGAAATAACATTTCATGGTTAAATCTCATTTCATGCATGTGAGTAAAACACTGCGCCATGCGTTTGCATGATGTGTTATTAATGCGGACGCTTGTAAATCATGCACATTATGATATTACGCCCGTCAGCTCAGACAGCGTCCCGCTTAACCCGAGCAGAGACGGAGGAAATGTATGGATTTTAGGAGTTTCACTAAGAGTGCATCACTTCCTGATGAGAGTGTTTGTATTTCATACGTTGAGGAATTCATCCGTTACCTGTTGATTTATGTCTCTTTATTGAACTCGTGAAGGTAATGAGCACTCATTTGTTTGGGGCGGATGTTCATTTTTATCGTGGCCTGACATCTGAGGCATATTTTGTGTAATTAAAACCAGGCCGTATAATTGAAGAACCATGGTATCTGGAAATGATATGCCAAGTGTTTACTTCATTCCCTTATATTTCACCTCCTTTTATTCCAGCTCTTCATATCCATTAGTTTAATGAACACGCTGCTAATATCCCGCTCTCCGTACGCCGCTCATTAAAATAAACGCCGCTAATCAAAGCGTGTGGCAATTAACAATCGATCACATCCCGGAGTCGAGGGCTTCTTTCCCGGGTTGGGAGGGTTCGGCTGGGCTGTAATGGGCTCTGTGATTCAGAGGGATGTCCGCAGGGAGATATCCGTCCTCGGATCACCGTAAACAACGTCAGGTTGAGCCTGTATCACGAGTTGCTGAAGTCAATCAAACACGGCCTTCGCTTTTAATTGGATCACAGAAACGACCAGAGCCGGCGTGATGGCTCATTTGGGAAGCATCGGATCCGCTCCGGAGCGTAACGCACAAACACAGCACTGATTCCAAAGCGTTCGTTAGCCTGATATGATCGAGCTGAAGTCTCTGCAAATTAAATCTTTACAAGAATGTTACCGTATATGAGAGGAATATTCATAATATCAGATTTCATCCACTGTTGATGCATACTAGAATATTTGGCACCGATCTGGCATGACTGATTATCTGTTCATCGGATATATTAGGCAGCAAGTGAACATTTTGTCCTCAGAGTTGATGTGTTAGAAGCAGGAAAAATGGGCAAGCGTAAGGATTTGAGCGAGTTTGACAAGGGCCAGATTGTGATGGCTAGACGACTGGGTCAGAGCATCTCCAAAACTGCAGCTCTTGTGGGGTGTTCCCGGTCTGCAGTGGTCAGGAGCTTCATATTGATAGGATAGCATCTTGCAGTTGATGGAGATTTGTGGGATGCACATCCAGGGCACGAAGCTCCCGTTCCACCACATCCCAAAGATGCTCTATTGGGTTGAGATCTGGTGACTGTGGGGCCATTTTAGTTCAGTGAACTCATTGTCATGTTCAAGAAACCAGTTTGAAATGATTGGAGCTTTGTGACATGGAGCATTATCCTGCTGGAAGTAGCCATCAGAGGATGGGAACATGGTGGTCATAAAGGGATGGACATGGTCAGAAACAATGCTCAGGTAGGCCGTGGCATTTAAACCATGCCCAATTGGCACTAAGGGGCCTAAAGTGTGCCAAGAAAACATCCCCACACCATTACACCACCACCACCAGCCTGCACAGTGAAAACATCCCCACACCATTACACCACCACCACCACCAGCCTGCACAGTGAAAACATCCCCACACCATTACACCACCACCACCACCAGCCTGCACAGTGAAAACATCCCCACACCATTACACCACCTCCACCAGCCTGCACAGTGAAAACATCCCCACACCATTACCACCACCACCAGCCTGCACAGTGAAAACATCCCCACACCATTACACCACCACCACCACCAGCCTGCACAGTGAAAACACACACCATTACACCACCACCACCAGCCTGCACAGTGATAACATCCCCACACCATTACACCACCACCACCAGCCTGCACAGTGAAAACATCCCCACACCATTACACCACCACCACCAGCCTGCACAGTGAAAACACCCCCACACCATTACACCACCACCACCAGCCTGCACAGTGAAAACACCCCCACACCATTACACCACCACCACCAGCCTGCACAGTGAAAACACCCCCACACCATTACACCACCACCACCAGCCTGCACAGTGAAAACACCCCCACACCATTACACCACCACCACCAGCCTGCACAGTGAAAACATCCCCACACCATTACACCACCACCACCAGCCTGCACAGTGAAAACATCCCCACACCATTACACCACCACCACCAGCCTGCACAGTGGGAACAAGGCATGATGGATCCATGTTCTCATTCTGTTTACGCCAAATTCTGACTCTACCATCTGAATGTCTCAAGCAGAAATCGAGACTCATCAGACCAGGCAACATTTTCCAGTCTTCAACTGTCCAATTTTGGTGAGCTTGTTCAAATTGTAGCCTCTTTTCCCATTTGTAGTGGAGAGGAGTGGTACCCGGTGGGGTCTTCTGCTGTTGTAGCCCATCCGCCTCAAGGTTGTGTGTGTTGTGGCTTCACAAATGCTTTGCTGCATACCTCGGTTGTAACGAGTGGTTATTTCAGTCAAAGTT
>CM040928.1:1465000-1502500 GCA_023029165.1 Gobiocypris rarus
ATTGTGATCTGAAACTTCACACTCTGGGGACACCTGAGACTGATATCACATCTGGTAAAAAGGGGCATAATAGGGGGCCTTTAAAGCATTATTTATTAGTGATATGTGTTTGGGCCGTATGCACCAGTGCTGGTTTTGACCCAGTCATGTGATTAGCTTCAGGACTCTGATGTTTGTGTAATTCCCTGTATTTGTCCGTCACGTCTCTCGTGAGGTGAAGCTCAGTGGATCAGTCGTTCAGCGGCGGGTCGGGCTGGTTTAATGTGCCGTTTCCCTCAATCCTCATTCTCTTCATCCCGACCCGTGTGGTAACCAGCTCTGATTCGGTGAGATGATTCCAGATGAGAGTCCGTCTCACATCCTCTGTGCTGGACTGAAGTGACCGGTCTGGCGCCGGCTGTGATTATCTCCGGGCCGGATCAGGTCACTCTCGGGGTAAGAGATGTAGAAACTCAATGAGATTCAATTAGGAAACGGAAAACTGATTCTGTGCATTAGATCTCCAGAGCGGCAGCACTTGGGTTGAGGAGCAGGGATTTATTTTATTTTATTTTATTTTATTTTATTTTATTTTATTTTATTTTATTTTATTTTATTTTATTTTATTTTATTTTATTTTATTTTATTTATTTTATTTATTTATTTATTTATTTATTTATTTTATTTATTTATTTTATTTATTTTATTTATTTTATTTATTTTATTTGTTTTATTTATTTTATTTAATTTTTTTTTTTAATTTTTTTTTTTTTATTTTTAAATCCTAAAACTTTGCCTGCTGTCTACATTTTTATTTATTTATTTTTTACATTTTATTTTGTAAATTAATTTTTTTATTCAGATTACTGATTTTTTTTTATTATTATTATTTTTTTAATGTATTTAATTTATTCAAAATCTCAACCTTGCTTAGAAGCATCAATCTTTCACATCATTATATTTTATTTTATTTGTTTATTTATTTATTGACTTGTTTATTTAATTTGTAATTTGTAAAAAAATATTAAAATATTAAATTTACCTGACTGTGTTTTTTATTTTATTTATTTTACTTTATTTATTTATTTTTTATTTTAGTTTTAAATCTTAAAACTTTGCCTGCTGTCTACATTTTTTAAAGTTTATTTATTTTTATTTTGTAAATAATTTTTTTTATTTAGATTACTGATTTTTATATATTATTATTTTTTAATGTATTTCATTTATTGAAAATCTTAACCTTGCTTACTCTTATGGTGAAGCATCAATCTTTCACATCATTCTATTTTATTTGTTTATTTATTTATTGACTTGTTTATTTAATTTGTAAAAAAATCTTAAAATATTAAATTTACCTGACTGAGGTTTTTATTTTATTTTATTTAGCTTTTTAATATTTTATTTGTATTTTATTTCAAATCTTAAAACTTTTCTTGCTGTCTACATTTATTTTTTTTATTTTGTACATTTAATTGTTTTATTTATATTACTGACAGTCTTTCAGTTCATTCTATTTTATTTATTTATGTATTTACTTTAATATTTATTTATTTCATTAGTAAGACACAGGTTTATAGTGAGGTGGCAGTCTTTCACATGTTATGTTTGCTCATGTATGTACATGACGCAGTTGTGTAAGTGTTGTTTAATGAAAGCGTAGTGTGTTCGTGTTAGTGGATCTGCACTGATAGAGGAGGAGCTGCCGAACGAGAGAGAGGAGCGCTAAAGGTGACCAGGGTCACACAGACGCATCCGGAGGAGCTCCTCTTCTCCAGGCCGGAGCGATGCCGGATCCGGGTTAGCGTGTCTTTGAAGTCGTGCCATTAGCAGTTTTGGCACGTAGGCGTTCTCCATCTGAAAGCCCTTTTAGTTTTTTATCAGAGTAGATTCAATTAAATTATTAATTTTCTTCCCAAACGCTTGTGAGGTGCAGATCTGGGATCAGTGGAGAAGAAAGGGCCGCCGGCGAGTCACGTCTCATTATTGAGTGTCAGGAGAGTGTGATGATATTACGCTCAGGTGCAGAATCCCGGCGGATTTAGTCATGAGCCGGTCTGAGCATGTGCACATGGACATGGATCTCAAAGCCTTTCATTCTGCACACAGATCAGCTGTCTATTATTTATTTTATTTATTGGAAATCCTGAAACTTTGCCTACCTATTTTAAATTGTATTTAATTAAATTTTTCTAAAACCTTTGCCTACTGTCATGGCGAATCAGCCGTCTTTTACATTTCATTTTATATTGTTCTTTATTTATGCGATTAATTGCATCCAAAATAAAAGTTTGTGTTTACGTAATATATGTACATTTCCTGAAGAAAATGTGAGTGCTGCTTGCAGTGGCAAAACTCGCCACTCAGTAGCTAGGGTGTGTTGAGGCGGTTGCTAGGGTGCTCTGGATGGTTGCTAGGGCGTTGCTATGTGGTGCTAGGGTATTCTGGTTGGTTGCTAGGGTGTGTTGTTGCTAGGGCGTTGCTATGTGGTGCTAGGGTATTCTGGTTGGTTGCTAGGGTGTGTTGTTGCTAGGGCGTTGTTAGGTGGTAGCTAAGGTGTTCTGGGTGGTTGCTAGGCAGTTGCTAAGGTGTTCTGTATCTGTGTGTTCTGGGTGGTTCTTAGGACGTTGCTAAGGGGTTGCTAAGGTATATATTTAGATTTAAATACACACACACATGCATTTATATATTTAAAGCTACACTGTGTAACTTTTTTAGTTTATTCTTAGCTAAAAACACTTAGTTCTTTCAAAAATATGTGCTCATTAATGTATATTTACTTCTTTCAAGTAATAAAGTATTCTCGTAAGTGTATAATATGCCATACGGGTGAGGGGTTCGAATGCGCGTCGCCATGTTGCCCCTCCATCTTGAAAGTACAGTAGCCAAAGAGGGACATACCTGTAAATTCAAGCTTCACCTTTGGTGTTTTAACACTCGATGGCACCGTGTCGAATGTGAAGAGGGGGATTGCTTGAGACTGATATAGCCTACAATTATGTAAACTTTGCCTTACGCTAGTGATGTCGTACAATATACAGAATAACGATAGCACCGATAAAAGTTACTTTACTAAGATTAGCTTGCATTCGTCTGGGAACCTGATCGCTGATGTTAGCAATGAAATGGTAAAAAATAACGAAAAGTTAAAACTATTATTCATTTTACATGAATGTCATAACCTACATGTTAACTGACAAATTAAATAACTGCAAATTATAATAGTTTTCTAAAGTAACCTCATCACTTGATCGAACTGGAAGCCATATTAATCTTGGACTAAATCAGCCACCGTAGGAGTTAAAACGAAATCGGAATTGAGAGGAACAGAAACTAATATTCACTGGATGGTCATATACCTTTTCACCGCTAGATGGGGGAAAATATCACACAGTGTAGCTTTAAGAAATGTTATAATTATATAAATATAAAGTATATACATGCAAATGTTTCTTAAATATATACATGGAGTGTATTCATATATACATAATAATTATGCACCGTACACACAAATATATTATGTAAACAGTTATTTTAGTTATTTTAGCCAACTTTATTTAACTTAACTTAATTTTTCGAAAACCTTTGCCTACTTGACTTCATTTAAGCGCTCTGTATGTTTGCACGTTTGCATCAGTGATGTGGTCTGAGCATGTGCGGATGACCTGCACTGACCTTTGACCCGCGCGTCCCTCTGTTGTGTTGGCAGATGTGTGGAGATCATCGCGAAGGAGGGTCGGAGTCTGAAGGAGCTGTACCTGGTGTCCTGCAAGATCACCGATCACGGTAAGCCTGGGATGGGTTTGCTGTTCCCATCGACTGCCCGCTCACTCATGGCAAAGCAGTTATTCACTGTATTTTATCTCATTTACTTTTTTATTAATATTGCATGTGTTTAATCAAATGCATATTAATAAGTACATTTATTTACTTGTTTAGATTTATTTATTCACTTATTTGCTTATTTATTAAAACTTTTCATACTGTCAAGGCAAAGCAGCCGTCGTTTACATGTATTTATTAATTTATAATTAACTATTGAATTTTATTCAATTTTTTTGTTTAATTAAATAAATATTAATAATATATATTCATACTGGCATGGCAAAGCAGCGGTCTTTTATTTAATTATTATTTATATATATTCTTTTAATTAAATAAATTTACTTTTACGTTTGTTTATTTATTCCGTAATTATTCATTTTTAAAACATTTGTTTGTAGTTATTATTTTAATACAGTAATTAAAAGAAAAAAATACATACATATATTTGTTTATTTATTTTCCAGGCTTCCAGTTTTAAAATCCCACACTTTATAAATATGAACAAATATATTAATTTACATGTTTATATTCATTCAGTTGCTTCATTTTTATTAAACTTTTATTTATTCTTTAATTATTTAAGCAAATAAGTGAATAAATATAATTAACTGAATAAATGAAAATTATTAATTATTTATCAAATTCCTACAATATTCTTTATATTTCCCGGCTTCCAGTTTTAAAATCTGAACAAATATATGAATTTACTTATACGTTTATTTATTTATATTTATTCATTCATTCAGTTCTTCATTTATTTAATGTTCTATTTATTCTGTATTTATTTATTTTTAATACATTATTTTATTTAATCAAACAAATATGTGAATAAATATATAAATGACAAAATTCATAAATATATTATTTTATAGGCCTACATTTAATTATGTATCAAAATCCTACAACTTAAAAAAATACATATATTTCCAGGTTTAGTTTTAAAATATGAACAAATATAAAACAAATGTACTTGTTTATATTCATTCATTTATTAAGTTGCTTAATTTATGTATTTCTTATTCTGTAATTATGTATAAACAAATCAGTGAATAATTATAATTAACTGAATCAATGAAAAAATACATACATTTGTTTATTTATTGAATTTGCTGGAAATATAGAAAATAATTGTAGCTGTAGTGTTAATTTCGTTGTGAATAATTTTATAAAATTATTATTTGCAATAATACGGCATTTCAAAATAAGAGTCCCGGTGTATTCCAAGCTTGTTTATAATTAGAAGTCTCGCATTATATATTCGATGCGCACATTTGAGTTGTAACCATGGTTGTAACGTGCGGATCTAACACTGCGCTGTTGAGCTTCTCCAGGCTCACGCATCTCCAATCCAGCGCTTCAGAGCGGCTCAATCGATGAATAGCACATTTATATCATGCAATTGTTTATGAATTAATGCTGATGAACAAGGACAATGTTTACTTTACGATGTGTATATAGTAAATATGCTTTAGACGGTTGTAACAATGCATATTTTATCTCCCTCGTCTGAACTTGAAAGAGCAGCTGCAACTGCAATAGTAAGGCATTTCAAAATAAGAGTCCCGGTTTATTCCGAGCTTGTTTATAATTAAGAGTCACGCATTATATATTCGTTTTTGGTTACATAATAAACTATATTTAATTTCATTCCCATTTAATTCATAGTCAGGAGGAAAGACCAGTATTTGACACATATTCAATAAAGTATCAGGGTTATAATAGTTAACTAAAACCATTAAAAATCTCCATTACTTAAATAAATAAACTAACTTGAAGCTTTATCTTAACCTGATATACTAACTAAAACAGAAATACAAAGTTATAAAAACTATATAGATTTTTAAAAAAAAAGAAGTTAATTGAGCTCTCTTTCGTGTATTTTTGTCAAACACAATGTCACAATGTCAGTTCAAGTAACAGTCGGTTAAAGCTTAAATGCTCATTTAATGCATTACAATTTAACTAAACTCATTAGATTTTAGTCGACTAAAACTAGACTAAAACTAAAAACAATTCAGGTGACTAAAATATGACTAAAACTAAATGGCATTTTCGTCAAAAGACTATGACTAAAACTAAATCAAAATTTGCTGTCAAAATTAACACTGGTTATAAACATGAACAAATATATTAATTTTCTTGTTTATATTTATTCATTCAATCATTCAGTTGCTTCATTTATTTATTTTCTATTTATCCTGTATTTATTTATTTTTAGTACACTAATTCAAATATATTTAACTATCAAAGTCCAACGATATATACACTGTGAAAAAATATTGTTGGTTTAACTTAAAAATAAGTAAGTAACCTGGTTGCCTTAAAATTTTTAGTTCATTTAAATTACAATTTTGAGTTAATACAATGAAGGAAATTGGTTATATAAATACAACCTCAAAATATTATTGTATCTGAGCCACATAAATAAAAAACATTTGAATAAAAGTTCAGAAAAATGTTAATCGTATTAACTCAAAATTTTAAGGCAGCCAGGTAACTTACTTTTAAAATATTTTGTGCAGTGTATATTTATATATGTCCAAGCTTTTGGTTTTAAAATCTTCTCTTTGGCTGCTCTCAGGCTTTTGCTCCAGTTGTTCATATGTCTGCGTTTGTGTATCGGTCCGTACGGCGCAGATAATACAGTAACGATGGCAGATAAACTCTCTGATCCCTGAAACAAAGGCCACAACAGCTGCATGTGTTCACACACTGAATCACGGCTGCTTTGGGTAATTACTGCCTGCTGAGACTGAAGGACAAAGCTGAGCGATTACGCCGGGCACACAATAGCTACACGTTCTGCCAGATCGTAATGTTAGATGTAAGTAACTGCATGACGGAGTAAGAAGAGCCTCGTTCTTGTGCTCAGAGTAATGAAAACACATTTGGCTTTTATTAGTGTAAAGACAGAAACGCTCTCCTCCCATCGCCCACCTCTGAGAGCCGCCGAGCGACAGGAACACAAAGATTTGCTTCAGGGTTTTTAAGATTTTAGCAGTAGATTTTCGGGTCAGCGGCGCTCTTAAATGACACCCTTGTGGTGCAGCGCTGAATCGCTGTGTGTTTGTGTTGAGCTGGTGCCCGAAGACTGACCGCATCTCCACCGCCGCGGTGCAAATCAGCACTAGTCAGAAGCATTAGACGTCATTACATGCAGCTGTGTCACTTATGGTCAGCGGGGGAAGAGGTAATAACATAAACACCCACCGCTGGACGTACCGGACGACTGTGAATGTACATGATAACCTAGAGCTCGAGCAGACGTGATGTGGAAAGCTTGTTGGTGAATGATGGTATTAAGTGTCGTTGTTCATGTTGTTTTTGCACGAGATGTGTGTGTTCTTAAAGTCAGCATAAAAGGGACTTTTATTCCCGTTTGTGAAACGCTTCTGGAAATCTAGGGCGGGGCTTGATTTTGTCCGTGCACTAAAAAGCATCAATTTGGGTTGTGTTTAACCCAAGGGCTGAGTAAATATAGGACAGAACATGTGTTGGGTTAATTTTTACTGCGTTCAACTTCTGACTTCTCTCATAGCCGAAATATGCTGTGGCTCCATAACCTGTCCATAAACAATCAGTTTCTGAGAACATATTTTAACATCCTAAGTATTTAAATTCTGTATCTTTTTTAATTTTATACAAGGCATCAGCCGTTTCCATCTGAGGGACAAAAAAACTACCCAAACACTGGGTCGTTACGTCTGACCCGGGATCTGAGTAACACAAAAACTACCCAAACACTGGGTTGTTACGTCTGACCCGGGATCTGAGTAACACAAAAACTACCCAAACACTGGGTTGTTACGTCTGACCCGGGATCTGGGTAACACAAAACTACCCAAACACTGGGTTGTTACGCCTGACCCGGGATCTGTGTAACACGAAAACTACCCAAACACTGGGGTTACGCCTGACCCGGGATCTGAGTAACACAAAAACTACCCAAACACTGGGTTGTTACGTCTGACCCGGGATCTGTGTAACACAAAAACTACCCAAACACTGGGTTGTTACGTCTGACCCAGGATCTGAGTAACACAAAAACTACCCAAACACTGGGTTGTTACGCCTGACCCGGGATCTGAGTAACACAAAACTACCCAAACACTGGGTTGTTACGTCTGACCCGGGATCTGTGTAACACAAAACTACCCAAACACTGGGTTGTTACGCGTCTGACCCGGGATCTGAGTAACACAAAACTACCCAAACACTGGGTTGTTACGTCTGACCCAGGATCTGAGTAACACAAAAACTACCCAAACACTGGGTTGTTACGTCTGACCCGGGATCTGTGTAACACAAAAACTACCAAAACACTGGGTTGTTACGTCTGACCCGGGATCTGTGTAACACAAAACTACCCAAACACTGGGTTGTTACGTCTGACCCGGGATCTGTGTAACACAAAAACTACCCAAACACTGGGTTGTCACGTCTGCTGACCCGGGATCTGAGTAACACAAAAACTACCCAAACACTGGGTTGTTACGTCTGACCCGGGATCTGAGTAACACAAAAACTACCCAAACACTGGGTTGTTACGTCTGACCCGGGATCTGAGTAACACAAAACTACCCAAACACTGGGTTGTTACGTCTGACCCGGGATCTGTGTAACACAAAAACTACCCAAACACTGGGTTACGCCTGACCCGGGATCTGAGTAACACAAAAACTACCCAAACACTGGGTTGTTACGCCTGACCCGGGATCTGTGTAACACAAAACTACCCAAACACTGGGTTGTTTCTGACCCGGGATCTGAGTAACACAAAACTACCCAAACACTGGGTTATTACGTCTGACCGGGATCTGAGTAACACAAAAACTACCCAAACACTGGGTTGTTACGTCTGACCCGGGATCTGAGTAACACAAAACTACCCAAACACTGGGTTGTCACGTCTGACCCGGGATCTGTGTAACACAAAAACTACCCAAACACTGGGTTATTACGTCTGACCGGGATCTGTGTAACACAAAAACTACCCAAACACTGGGTTGTCACGTCTGACCCGGGATCTGTGTAACACGAAAACTACCCAAACACTGGGTTGTTACGCCTGACCCGGGATCTGTGTAACACAAAAACTACCAAAACACTGGGTTGTTACGTCTGACCCGGGATCTGTGTAACACAAAACTACCCAAACACTGGGATGTTACGTCTGACCCGGGATCTGAGTAACACAAAAACTACCCAAACACTGGGATGTTACGTCTGACCCGGGATCTGAGTAACACAAAACTACCCAAACACTGGGTTGTTACGCCTGACCGGGATCTGAGTAACACAAAACTACCCAAACACTGGGTTGTTACGTCTGACCCGGGATCTGAGTAACACAAAACTACCCAAACACTGGGTTGTTACGTCTGACCGGGATCTGAGTAACACAAAAACTACCCAAACACTGGGTTTACGCCTGACCCGGGATCTGAGTAACACAAAACTACCCTAACACTGGGTTATTACGTCTGACCCGGGATCTGTGTAACACAAAAACTACCAAAACACTGGGTTGTTACGTCTGACCCGGGATCTGTGTAACACAAAAACTACCAAAACACTGGGTTATTCGTCTGACCGGGATCTGTGTAACACAAAAACTACCCAAACACTGGGTTGTCACGTCTGACCCGGGATCTGAGTAACACAAAAACTACCCAAACACTGGGTTTGTTACGTCTGACCCGGGATCTGAGTAACACAAAACTACCCAAACACTGGGTTGTTACGTCTGACCCGGGATCTGAGTAACACAAAAACTACCCAAACACTGGGTTGTTACGTCTGACCCGGGATCTGCGTAACACAAAAACTACCCAAACACTGGGTCATTACGTCTGACCCGGGATCTGAGTAACACAAACCTACCCAAACACTGGGTTGTTACGTCTGACCCGGGATCTGAGTAACAAAAACTACCCAAACACTGGGTTGTTACGTCTGACCCGGGATCTGAGTAACACAAAACTACCCAAACACTGGGTTGTTACGCCTGACCCGGGATCTCTGTAACACAAAAACTACCCAAACACTGGGTTGTTACGTCTGACCCGGGATCTGAGTAACACAAAACTACCCAAACGCTGGGTTGTTACGCCTGACCCAGGATCTGAGTAACACAAAAACTACCCAAACACTGGGTTGTTACGCCTGACCCGGGATCTGAGTAACACTAAAACTACCCAAACACTGGGTTGTTACGTCTGACCCGGGATCTGAGTAACACAAAACAACCCAAACACTGGGTTGTTACGTCTGACCCGGGATCTGAGTAACACAAAACAACCCAAACACTGGGTTGTTACGTCTGACCCGGGATCTGTGTAACACAAAAACTACCCAAACACTGGGTTGTTACGTCTGACCGGGATCTGTGTAACACAAAAACTACCAAAACACTGGGTTGTTACGTCTGACCCGGGATCTGTGTAACACAAAAACTACCCAAACACTGGGTTGTCACGTCTGACCCGGGATCTGAGTAACACAAAAACTACCCAAACACTGGGTTGTTACGTCTGACCCGGGATCTGAGTAACACAAAACTACCCAAACACTGGGTTGTTATTCGTCTGACCGGGATCTGTGTAACACAAAAACTACCCAAACACTGGGTTTATTACGTCTGACCGGGATCTGAGTAACACAAAACTACCCAAACACTGGGTTGTTACGTCTGACCCGGGATCTGAGTAACACAAAAACTACCCAAACACTGGGTTGTTACGTCTGACCTGGGATCTGTGTAACACAAAAACTACCCAAACACTGGGTTGTTACGTCTGACCCGGGATCTGAGTAACACAAAAACTACCCAAACACTGGGTTGTTACGTCTGACCCGGGATCTGAGTAACACAAAACAACCCAAACACTGGGTTGTTACGTCTGACCGGGATCTGTGTAACACAAAAACTACCCAAACACTGGGTTGTTACGTCTGACCCGGGATCTGAGTAACACAAAAACTACCCAAACACTGGGTTTATTACGCCTGACCCGGGATCTGTGTAACACAAAAACTACCCAAACACTGGGTTGTTACGTCTGACCCGGGATCTGAGTAACACAAAACTACCCAAACACTGGGTTGTTACGTCTGACCCAGGATCTGAGTAACACAAAAACTACCCCCAGGATCTGAGTAACACAAAAACTACCCAAACACTGGGTTGTTACGTCTGACCCAGGATCTGAGTAACACAAAAACTACCCAAACACTGGGTTTGTTACGTCTGACCCGGGATCTGAGTAACACAAAAACTACCCAAACACTGGGTTGTTACGTCTGACCCAGGATCTGAGTAACACAAAAACTACCCAAACACTGGGTTGTTACGTCTGACCCGGGATCTGAGTAACACAAAAACTACCCAAACACTGGGTTGTTACGTCTGACCCGGGATCTGAGTAACACAAAAACTACCCAAACACTGGGTTGTTACGCCTGACCCAGGATCTGAGTAACACAAAAACTACCCAAACACTGGGTTGTTACGCCTGACCCAGGATCTGTGTAACACAAAAACTACCCAAACACTGGGTTGTTACGTCTGACCCAGGATCTGAGTAACACAAAAACTACCCAAACACTGGGTTACGTCTGACCCGGGATCTGAGTAACACAAAACTACCCAAACACTGGGTTGTTACGTCTGACCCAGGATCTGAGTAACACAAAACTACCCAAACACTGGGTTGTTACGTCTGACCCGGGATCTGAGTAACACAAAAACTACCCAAACACTGGGTTGTTACGTCTGACCCGGGATCTGAGTAACACAAAAACTACCCAAACACTGGGTTACGTCTGACCCGGGATCTGTGTAACACAAAAACTACCCAAACACTGGGTTGTTACGTCTGACCTGTTGTTGTCTGTTACCCAGTCATATGTGTTTCACAGGCCGTGTTCAGTGTTCTCTGGATCACGTGTGTTCTGAGCGACTCTCCCATGAGGAAGTCTGATACGGCACTAATGTATTTCAGCCCACTTGAGATAATTACATATAAGTGGCGTAGTAATGTGCCGAATCAGGCGGAACCCTGCGCAGCATTTGTTTAACGTCAGCAGAACTCGTAGTGACTGTAATCACGACCCTCGGACGTGTGATAAATGACCGCAACATCAAAACCAAACACTAATGATGCCCTGGAATGTGCCCGAAATATCCGAGCGCGGGCCTTCCTGACCGTTTAAACAAGATTAATGGAGGACACCTGATCTGGGCTTTCAGGAGGAGCCGCGGGCCTCGGCGGGCTAATGCGGGTCCGGTTTAGGGTGATGTCAAACACCATCGCTCCTCTGAGGGCCGGTAAATACGCCTGCTCTCCCGCGTCCTGCCGCTAATGGAATGATCGGTGGATTTCCTGGATATTACAAGATTTTGCGTCCGTGTTCTGGCCGGTTCAAGCGTCTTGTTTAAATCTCCAATTAGGGTTGGAAATTTGAAACGGGGACTTGAGGCACCAAAATACCCCCCGAATACAGGAGAAGGGGGCAAAAAATGTCACACTTGACCGTTTTGCACGTATCAATCATTTATAATCTGAATGGTGACACTTGAAGACTTTTGTGGCACTTGCTGTGAACACACACTCAGACACACACACACATAGAAAAACACACACACACTCTCAAACATGCAAACACACTCACAGAAACACGCACACAGACACTCAGAGACAGACTCAAACATACACTCACATACAATATCACACGCTCGCACACACACGTTCACATACTCAAACAGACAAACTCACACACTCACACACACACTCAAACACAGAAATTCACAGACACACACTCAAACACGCACACACTTACATACACTCTCACACACACTCACACACGCTCACACACACACACGCTCACTTGCTCAAACACATACACTCAAATACACACACACACTCAAACATGCTCTCACACACACTCACATACACTCACACACACACACACACAAACACACTCACACACTCAAACACTCACATACACTCTCACACACTCACATACACTCACACACACACACACACAAACACACTCACACACTCAAACACTCACATACACTCTCACACACGCTCACACACGCTCACTTACTCAAACTCACACTCAAATACACACACACACTCAAACATGCTCTCACACACACTCACATACACTCACACACACACACAAACACACTCACACACTCAAACACACACTCTCACACACTCACATACACTCTCACACACACACTCACACGCTCGCACACACGTTCACATACTCAAACAAACACACACACTCAAACACAGAACTTCACAGACACACTCAAACACACACACAAACTTACATACACTCTCTCACACACACACACACTCACACACACTCAAACACACACTCACACACTCACATTCACTCTGACACACACACATTCACATACTCAAACTAACTCACACACTCAAACACTCACATACACTCTCACACACGCTCACACATGCTCACACACGCTCACTTACTCAAACTCACACTCAAATACACACACACGCTCAAACATGCTCTCACACACACTCACATACACTCACACACACACACAAACACACTCACACACTCACACACTCAAACACACACTCTCACACACTCACATACACTCTCACACACACACACACACACACTCACACACTCGCACACACGTTCACATACTCAAACAAACACACACACTCAAACACAGAACTTCACAGACACACTCAAACACACACACAAACTTACATACACTCTCTCACACACACACACACTCAAACACACACTCTGACACACACACATTCACATACTCAAACTAACTCACACACTCAAACACTCACATACACTCTCACACACGCTCACTTACTCAAACTCACACTCAAATACACACACACGCTCAAACATGCTCTCACACACACTCACATACACTCACACACACACACACACACACACTCAAACACACACTCTCTCTCTCTCTCACACACACACACACTCAAACACACACTCTCTCTCTCTCTCACACACACACACTCAAACACACACACAAACTTACATACACTCTCACACACACTCACACACACACACACACACACGCTCACACAAACAAACACACTCACACACTCAAACATGCTGACACACTCACATACACTCTCACACACACACTTACACGCTCGCACACACACGTTCACATACTCAAACTAACACACACACTCACACACACACACACACACGCAAACACAGACATTCATAGACACACTTAAACACACACACACATATAATATAGGAAACAAATGGATCATAATCAATGCATAAATATTACTCAGTACCATAAAATACCCTCAAAATAAAACATATGAAATAAAACATATTTTTGCATCAAGCATTATTACCATTATTATGTTTGTATTGAATTAATCAACATAATCATTATTACAAAATCGAGCAATAATCGACGATAATGATTTTGCCTTATTTTCCTAAAATAAATTCCTTTATTTTAATTGTACTATTCATGCCGTCCTGAACTTTTATAGGCTGAGATCAATGACATTATGCACTTGTCATATGCCACATTTGAGCAGCAATAAATAATATACATACATGGCATAAACTGAACAAGTACATAAAAGACAGCTCAAATACATTAAAGATGCTGTGATTCTAAAAGGTACCCTTACAGGCGTGATTATATTATATTAATAGTATTTAACTAATACTTTTGTCTCTTGATGGAAAAGTACATCTCTGAGCCAGGATGGATTATTTTTATTAATATCTTTGAGTAGTTCATGTCCTCGTCTTCCACCGCTGGATGTTTGGCTGTAATGAGCAGATCCAGATGAAGCGCAGCACTAATGCTCGTGTAATTTCCACAGCGCTCAGATGCTCAGCAAATGGAGAACATCTGAAGCCCTTCAGTTCTGCTTCCATTAAGACTCGAGTTGATGGTTTGGTTAGTAATGGTGCTCAGCGCTGATGCACGGGGAACATTCGACCGGCTTTAGTTCAATGAATCGTTCTGGTTATTACTGGGATGACAGCGGGTCAAGAGGTTCTGAGGATGATTCTGTTGATTATTAGAAATCCTTTGACTGTAAGCTACATTGAGGCTTAGTCCACACGTACACGGGTATTTTTATTACCAGTTTTTCCTCGCGTCCACACAAGCACGGTTTTTAAAAAATCAGTCCACATGAGAGCGCAAAACCACGCTATGATTGGCTGCCTGATTTCCACATGAGTCCCATCCACATTGCACTGAGGGATGCCATGGCTCAGTGAATCCCCTCTACAGGTTCCTTTACTTTGGACTCAGTGACCTGTAACTGTATATACACAGGGGCAGGGCCGAAGTGGACTGTAATAACTTCACACACTTGCCTTACTATTTTGCATTATTGCATTCTGGCGCCTTTGTTCTGCAATACAATGAAATAACTGCGCATGTATCTGTAGGCTATATATGTGATAAGCGCTGTTAGCAGAGTCCGCCGCGTAGACTCGACTCATGTAAATCAAGAGAGATAACGTGCAAAATCTGACATCAAACATCGGAGAGAACGGCGCACACGTCGATTTAGTGTGGAAAAAGCTGCAGTTTTGAAAATACCCGTGTTCGTGTGGACAGGGCCTAAATTCATTCAACTTTAGTATTTAGTCTATTGCTGCACATAGATCCGCTTGCAGGAAAAGTATGAAATTTGGCACACAGATAGAGAACAGTCCCAATGTTCACCACCCCAAATTTGGAGTCTCTAACTCATTCCCTCTAGCGCCACCTACTGTCCAAAGTTGCCGTTTTGTATGCTTAACTTTTGAAACCGTAACTAATGGGAACTAATGTTTTTTTCCTCTGATTCTTGACTCAAAATGATTCAAATTCAATCGTTTGTTACCTTGCCTTGCATCTCGATGGATCGGCTGATTTTCTCCAAAATTGTCTGTTTTTGCTGTAGGCAAATATAGTTGAGTTAGTGGCATTGGTTCAATAAAACCAGTGAAGGGCAAACTCTTCAAAAATGCTGCGTTGTTTCAACCCAAAATTGGGTAAAAAAAATAATAATCATATTTGACCCAATTTTGAGTTGAAACAACCCAGCATTTTTTAGAGTGTATAATTATTAACATGGACTGAACAGACCCAATAATAGTCCAAAACATTTACATGAAAAATTGAATAGGGAAAACCATACTTTAAGTGTTATTTGTGTTTACACTTTGAGTGTTTTTTCATGACAGCCACTAATAACCAAAAAATAATTTTACAAATGTAGTTTAGTTGATGTTTTGGTTCGTAATGGTGCTCAGCGCTGATGCCTGGGGAACATTCGATCGGCTTTAATGAATTGAATGAATTGTTCTGGTGATTACTGGGATGACAGCGGGTCAAGAGCTCCTGAGGATGATTCTGGTGATTATTAGAAATCGATTGACTTTCATTTGAAGCTACATTGAGTTCATTCGTCTACAGTATTTAGTCTATCGCTGCACATAGATCCGCTTGCAGGAAAATTTGAAATTTGGCACACAGATCGAGAACAGTCCCAACAATTATCACCGCAAATTTGGAGTCTCTAACTCATTCCCTCTAGTGCCACCTACTGTCCAAAGTTTTGAACCGTAAAGGAAACTAATTATTTTTTCCTCTGATTCGATTGCAATCGTTTGCATCTCGATGGATCGTCTGATTTTCTCCAAAATGGTCTGTTTTTGCTGTAGACAAATCTAGAGTTAGTGGCATTGGTTTGTCCTGCTGCATGCTGATCAATGCATCTCATTCTGCCATCTCAGAGCTCAGACTCAAACTCCATCATTATGCAGATCACACATGCATTTATCATAAATTCAGAGCGTGACCCGTGGAGAAACGCCCGCACAACACTGATTCTACTTTTACTGTACAACAAATGTCCTCAAAATAAACCAGTGAAAGGTGCACTCAAAAAATGGGTCAAAAATGGACAAACCCAACCATTGGGTTACTTTTTCTTATTAAACTTTTAACCCAACATTTGGGTTTGTCCATATTTGACCCAATTTCGGGTTTAAACAACCCAGCATTTTTAGAGTGTATAATTATTAATATGGACTGAACAGACCCAATAATAGTCAAAGTCATTAACATGGAACATCGAATGGGGAAGTTCATAATGCTTTAAGTGTTGTGTGTTGTTGTTTCCGCTTGCAGGAAAATTATGAAATTGACATTTGAATTGAGATAATTTGTATTCAGGATTTAGTCTATCGCTGCACATAGATCCGCTTGCAGGAAAATTATGAAATTTGGCACACAGATCGAGAACAGTCCCAACATTCACCACCCCAAATTTGGAGTCTCTAACTCATTCCCTCTAGCGCCACCTGCTGTCCAAAGTTGCACTTTTATGCTTAACTTTTGCTGAACTGTAAAGGAAACCTCTGATTCTTGACTCAAGACGATTCAGCTCAGACTCAAACTCCATCCTTATGCAGATCACACATGCATTGATCATAAATTCAGAGCGTGACCCATGGAGAAACGCCTGACCTCCACAACACTGATTCTACATTTACTGTACAAAATAAATAAACATATCCTCAAAATAAACCAGTGAAAGATGCACTCTAAAAAATGGTCAAAAATGGACAAACCCAACCATTGGGTTACATTTTTTAATTTAACTTTTAACCCAACGGTTGGGTTTGTCCATATTTGACCCATTTTTTAGAGTGTATTATTATTAACATGAACTGAACAGACCCAATAAAAGTCAAAATCATTAACATGGAGCATCAAATGGGGAAATTCATAATGCTTCAAGTGTTATTTGTGTTTATACTTTGAGTGTTTTTTTACATGACAGCCACTAATAACTGATTATTATTGATTATAATAATCACAAAACATTAATAAATTAAACTGTCCAATGTATAAGTCGCTTTTGATAAGCATCTGCCAAATGCATGTATGTTAGTGTCATTTATTTAGTATATTTTCTGGTTTATGCAGTTTATGGTGATATTAATAAGGCCATGTTGGTCTGCTAGTGTATGATAAACAGGTTTTTAATGTGTGATTCTGATGCAGAAGCAGTGGATTTCTCTCGGTGTGTTTGTGTAGTTTTGTAAGGAGGATAAGGATGCTAAAAGACTTCACTGGTCTCACAGCAGACGGAAAGAGCGGCGTGAGGAGAAAACACAACGAGTCACAGGAAGGCTAATGGACGTAAAAACGCCACTCGCACAAAATCCGAAGTGACATTTTCTAAGTAATGGAGTGAGTGTTTCAGACGCGGTTATTGACGGCATGCACTCGAGTGATTTTCCTTCAGGCGTTCTGCGTTTAGTGCCCTGTTATGAGGAGTGTTTTACTCGCTCGAGAAAGCTCGTGTTTATTTATCATCTTAACTCTACTATAGGTAGATAGAGGTACTATTTGCATTTTATTGTTATTAAATAAACATATTATTTATAAAAAAAATTATAATCAATTATAAATATCCTTTTTTGCACTAGGTTAAAAATTGGGTTGATTATTGGAGTGTTTTTCTACTTTTTTGTAATTATTTATTAAATTTACCAGCGATTTCTGAGTGGAAATTGTAACTCCTACACCAGTTTTTTAGGTGTATATAAATGTCAAAACCTTTTTTTAGCAAATGAAAAACTGAAAAAAAAGATTTGCAAGTAAATTTAACAAATTAAAACAATGAAACAGCAGTTGACACGTTTAATTAAACATGACATTTTTAAGTAAGAAGATTTAATTACAATTTCAAAAAAACTTTCTCAGTATCTTTGACTTCGCCTCCTCCTCTGACCAGATGTGTGGTATCCAGATGAGAGCGCTCGACTAGGTCAGCTCTAGATAGCTCCTCACTTTTCCTGATACGGTCTGCTCATCCGTCCGTGAGGTTGCTTTATTTGTGTTTGTCCAGGAAGCAGATGATGTTCTGATCCGCATGTTTGCTGCACTGCTAAACATGATGCTCCTCCTCAGGGTTTCTGTCTGTGGTCCAGCACAAACATCTAAACATTCTTAAATCAAGACACATTCACTGGAGAAGAAGTCATATAATGTCTGTGGAGTAATTGTGCAAATTAAAGGCCGTATCATACACACAGAACAATGAGACGCCAGGCATGACACGAGTGTGTTCTGTAGTCTCAGCCGGACGCAGTTCTCATGTTCACGTCCAGCTCCTCGCTGTTTAAATATCAAATACACTGGAGCATCTGTTCACCCATCGTCTGGTCTGAACACCAGTGTGTGTGTGTGTGTGTGTGTGTGTGTGTGTGTGTGTGTGTGTGTGTGTGTGTGTGTGTGTGTGTGTGTCTGAACACCAGGTGTGTGTGTGTGTGTGTGAACACCAGGTGTGTGTGTGTGTGTGTGTGTGTGTGTGTGTGTGTGTGTATCTGTTGTGTGTGTGTGTGTGTGTGTGTGTGTCTGAACACCAGGTGTGTGTGTGTGTGTGTGTGTGTGTGTGTGTGTGTCTGAACACCAGGTGTGTGTGTGTGTGTGTGTGTGTGTGTGTGTGTGTGTGTCTGAACACCAGGTGTGTGTGTGTGTGTGTGTGTGTGTGTGTGTGTGTGTGTGTGTGTGTGTGTGTGTGTGTCTGAACACCAGGTGTGTGTGTGTGTGTGTGTGTCTGAACACCAGTTGTGTGTGTGTGTGTACACCAGGTGTGTTCAGGAGCATTGTTGGAGTGTTGCTGTGAGGAACTGAAAACCACTGACCAACACACACCTGCTCTAAAGTCAATAGTGCTGTATTTATGTGTTATTTAAAGAGTGTGTTAGTGATATGAGCCTATAGGCGGCGCACAACACACACACACTCACTCTGATTATTACACACACAGGGACGCAGCAACACACACACACACACACACACACACACACACACTCACACACTCTGATTATTACACACACAGGGACGCACAGCAACACACACACTCACTCTGATTATTACACACACAGGGAAACACACACACACACTCACTCACTCTGATTATTACACACACAGGACGCACAGCAACACACACACACACACACACACACTCACTCTGATTATTACACGCACAGGACGCAACAACACACACACATTCTGCATTTTTACTTTCTCAAAAAAACACATTCTGTGTGATTTATAACCCTTTTGAAAAGTGGGGACATGGGAACGTCCTCATAAGTCACCCTCTCCTGTCATTATACACATTTGTGACCTGATATGTCACAAAACACACACACACACACTCTCATATGCGCGCGTGCACACACAAACACACACACACACACTCTGGAGAAGCGTTCAGTCTCTCCTCATGTCAATAGTGAATCCGCTCATGGTGCGGCACAACTGGCTTTTAAAGGAAAGGGAGATGAGCTCTGATTGGTTTATTGCTCGTTAAACACACCCATGACTCATTAAGAGAGACGAGGGACGACCCTTCTGGATCAGCGCCGGACACACAGACCGCTTTTTCTGCCGTTAAACTAGCAAAAGTGGATTCAGACACGCCTGAAGAGCTTCAGATCGTTAGAAAAAGGACTCTAAGTTTTGATTTCTAAAACAAATCTGCCAATGGGGTCAGAAAAATCATGCTTTCCCTTTGAATTAAGATCATTTTTCTGACCCCATTGGCAGATTTGTTCTTGTTTTAAGCACAAACTCACTTCATTTTGATACATTGATGCACATGAATATAAAGTAAAGACATTTATCTCAGATAAATGCTGTTTTTCTTTCAATTCATCAAAGAATCATGAGAAGTAAAATGCATCAGTTTCCACAACAATATAAATATTAATAATAATCATAAATGTGTAATCATCAGATCCTTATATGAGAATGATTTCTGAAGGATCATGTGACACTGAAGACGATTTTCATGATGATGAAAATCACAGGAATAAATCACATTTTAATATATATTCACATAGAGAACAGCTGATCTACATTATAAAAATATTTCACAATTTTACAGTATTTTTGATCAAATAAACGCAGCCCGTGAGCAGAAGAGACTTTAAATGGCAAACTTTAAACAGTTTAATATGAGCTATCGAGCTGGCGGGTCTTCCTCGCTCTCCTGAATCCCCAGCTCCACCCGATCTCAATGAGAGTCGATATAAAGTGAGTCTGTAAGTACAAGAGTTTAATGATCCTGTAACCGCTCGAATCACACACACCGTTTGATTTAAACTGCTAAAGAGGATCGTGCAATGCAGTTAATAATCTAGTCATATTCCTCTCCATTGGCAGGTATTTTTATCTCGATCTTAAGCAAAAACTCACTTCATTTGAATAAATCTTTTAGAAAGCATGCTGGATATCTTCTCCGGTAAAACACGAGTGAGACGCGGAGGAAGAGCAGGATTTCTGCAGTGTGTGTGTGTGTGTGTGTGTGTGTGTGTGTTGCAGTTTCTCAGGAGACGCTGTGTTCACGACGCGTTATTGGTTTTCACTATTTAAAACCCAAATGGACTTTGGAGGATTCATTATGTCCTCGTCTCAGCTCTGACCCCAACAGCCATAAAAATTATTGTGCAATATTTATTTTACGACATTGAAAATTCATAACTTTTCATCGGCGTCCTGAAGGACGAATTAAAGTGAAGGAGGAGAAGTGGTGCGGTGTAGAGCATGTGTTGTTCTCAGGAGGCGGATCGTGAGGACCGGTGTTGTGCCACATTTCAACCCCTGCCAAATTATTACCCCTCATTGAAGTCGCTACCTGATTGGCTAATCCTAATCCCACCCCTAATCTAAACCCCTCCCCACACCTACTCCTAAACTGGCTGGGGTCAGAATTTGGCACAACACCTGTTAACACGTCACGCCTGTCCATGTGTGTGTGTGTGTGACCGTGTGTGTGTGTGTGTCCGCGTGTGTGTGTGTGTGTGTCCGTGTGTGTGTGTGTGTCCGTGTGTGTGTGCGTGTGTGCGTGTGTGTGTGTGTGTGTGTGTCCGTGTGTGTGTGTCCACGTGTGTGTCCGTGTGTGTGTCCGTGTGTGTGTGTGTCCGTGTGTCCGCGTGTGTGTGTGTCCGTGTGTGTGTCCGTGTGTCCGCGTGTGTTTGTGTGTCCGTGTGTGTGTGTCCGTGTGTGTGTGTGTGTCCGTGTGTGTCCGTGTGTGTGTGTGTCGCGTGTGTGTGTCCGTGTGTGTGTCCGTGTGTGTCCGTGTGTCGCGTGTGTGTGTGTCCGTGTGTCCGTGTGTGTCCGCGTGTGTGTGTGTCCGTGTGTGTGTATGTGTCCGTGTGTGTGTGTCCGTGTGTGTCCGCGTGTGTGTGTGTGTGTCCGCGTGTGTGTGTGTCCGCGTGTGTGTGTGTCCGCGTGTGTGTGTGTGTGTCCGTGTGTGTCCGCGTGTGTCCGCGTGTGTGTATACGCATGTGTGTGTCGCGTGTGTCCGTGTGTGTGTGTGTGTGTCCACGTGTGTGTGTGTGTCCGCGTGTGTGTGTCGCGCGTGTGTGTGTGTCCGTGTGTGTCCGTGTGTGTCCGCGTGTGTGTGTACGCATGTGTGTGTGTCCGCGTGTGTCCGTGTGTGTGTGTGTGTGTGTGTCCACGTGTGTGTGTGTGTCCGCGTGTGTGTGTGTGTCCACGTGTGTGTCCGTGTGTGTGTCCACGTGTGTGTCCGTGTGTGTGTGTGTGTGTGTCCGACCGGACGCTGTGACGGTTTGTGTTACGGTTTGTCATCGTGTGTTGTGAGTCGAGTGTTTCAAACACTGTTGAATATTTTAGAGCGTTTGAATGAGAGGTGTTTGTCTGGTTTACACAACAAAACTTATGAAATATTCATCATAAAACAGAGCTCTGTGTGTAAACTGTGATGAGATGAGGTTATTAGAGAGGAAACACTGCTTTGAGTGGCTTATGTGCTTATACTTTTATTAAACAGCAGCAATATAATAAAAGACACCAATGTTCAATTAATAGTTACTTTTATTAAATAGAATAAATAATAATTAAATGTATTATATAGGCTTTTATTTTGTTGATATTGTGTTTATGTGGTAACACAATTATTGTATGTTCATATTTTACTTTATTTTTATTATTGGTTGTTGTTTGAAATAAAAATAACAGAAAGAAAAAGACTTATGTAGGCAAATTGACTTTATTATTATTATTATGAATAATAATAATAATAAATAAAATAAAATATAGTTAAGAAAAAGAAAAATATTACTTACATGTATTATAATATATAGGCTAATGGACTATATTAGTATTGTTATTATTATTATTATTATTGTTGTTATTATTAAATATAATAAAATATATCAATACAAAGTTAAATGTATTAATGAAAAGAAAAAATATTATTATTATTAAATATTATAAAATATCACTACAAAGTTAAATGTATTAATACATAGAAAATGTATTATTGTTGTTATTATTATTATTAAATATAATAAAATATCGATACAACGTTAATTGTATTAATAAAGAAAAAATAATCTTCTAATCATAAAAGTCTTCTAATTATACTTATTATTAAATATAGAATATTTGTGTCTTTTATATTACATGTAATGATACATATTGCTTAATAATTATTATAATAATATTCAGAGTATTATCCAAGTAATCATGTAATATAAAATATAGTTAATTATAAATTAATTAGTTAATTAATATTAATAATAGTTAATTATTTTACTAATAATAATACTTGATAGAATAATAATAATAATATTATAATTGCAATATAAATATGAATTTACATTAAATATTATTAATATTTTAGTAATAATGTGAAGAAAACATTGCTCTATTTATTATTATTGGAAAATCCAAGTAACCATGTAATATATAAGACAACAATGTTCAATAATCGCAGCAGTAATATTATATTATATTATAAAATTATGCATACATAAAATTAAGTATATATGAGACTATTAATATTATTGATAACAATAATTGAACATTTGGTGTCGTTTATATTACATAGTAGAATATAAGAAGTGTTTTTCTTGTGTTTTTCTCTTCATGTTGTGTGTATGCGTTTTATTGCTTTCCTGTGAGAAATCTCAGAGCGTTAGCATTAGCATTAGCGTTAGCATTGGCGTTAGCATTAGCCACACATGCACAGAAAGCGGTCAGATGACCTGATCTCCTGACGGACTCTGATATTCCTGTGGTAACTCTCCTTTGGCGCTGCGACTGTAGTTGAGCTGACGTCTCCTGACAGCGTTTGCTGTTGTTTCTCTGCTCTTGTATAACCTGCTAATCCAGAGCCCTTAAATTGGCATGTGCTAACGGCCCCACAGGAAGTAATAACCGCGGCGCAGGGCTTTATATGCGCGGCTGTGTTATTGCTGCACGTATAGAGAGACGGCGCTCTTATTACGGCCCCTGTGACTAATGCACACGCTTCACTTTTATATGCACCTTGCTTTTATTTCTCCCTTGTTTCTCTCTTTGTGAGGAACACATGAGTTTGGCATTCTGGGTAAATTGCACAGATATTTCATGTGTTCACACTGCACAACATGATGCTGCTCCTCAGTGTTTCTGTCTGGTTTTCCAGCACACATTTCTAAACGATACTTAAAGGCCCCCTATTATGCCCCTTTTTACCAGATGTGATATCAGTCTCAGGTGTCCCCAGAGTGTGAAGTTTCAGATCACAATTCCTCACAGATCATTTAATAAACCATTTTGAAAATGGCAATTTTGGGGTTGAAGAAAAATGAGCTGTTCTGTGCGTGGCTCCTTTAATGCAAATGAGCTGCTGCTCCCCACCCGAGAGGGCGGAGCCTACACATCTCCTTCACAGCAGTGAACCGGCCAATGAAACTGAAGCATGAGATCTGTGTGTTTTAATGATCATCTCTATCGCAGACACGCTCATGTGACATTGCAGTTCTTCATCATCATGAAATATTATCATCTGCATGCGTTTTAAAGCCTTATCGCTCTCAGCTTAACACACACACACACACACACTCCTGTCGCATGCGCACACACACACACACACACACACTCCTGTCGCATGCGCACACACACACACACACACACACACACTCCTGTCGCATGCGCACACACACACACACACACACACACACACGCTCCTGTCACACACACACTCCTGTCACACACACACACACAAACACTGTCGCACACACACACACACTCCTGTCACACACACACACACACGCTCCTGTCGCACACACACACACACACACACACACACTCCTGTCACACACACACACACACACACACACCTGTCGATGCACATACACACACACACTCCTGTCGCATGCGCACACACGCACACACTCCTGTCGCATGCACACACACACACACACACACACCTGTCGATATGCACACACACGCACACACGCTCCTGTCACACACGCACACACACACACACACACACTCCTGTCGCATGCAAACACATACACACACACACACTCCTGTCGCATGCGCACGCACACACACACACGCACACACTCCTGTCGCATGCGCACACACACACACACACACACACCTGTCGCATGCACGCACACACACACACACACACACACACGCTCCTGTCGCACACACACACACACACACACACACACACACTCCTGTCGCACACACACACACACACACACTCCTGTCGCACACACACACACACACACACACATACTCCTGTCACACACACACACACACACACACACTCCTGTCGCAACACACACACACACACACGCACACACACTCCTGTCGCACACACACACACACACACACACACACACACACCTGTCGCATGCGCACACACACGCACACACACACACACGCTCCTGTCGCACACACACACACACACACACTCCTGTCGCACACACACACACACACACTCCTGTCACACACACACACACACACACACATACTCCTGTCGCACACACACACACACACACACACACTCCTGTCGCACACACACACACACACTCCTGTCGCACACACACACACACACACACACACACACATTTACATTTAGTCATTTAGCAGACGCTTTTATCCAAAGCGACTTACAAATGAGAGTAATAGAAGCAACCAACACCAGTCAAGGGCAACAATATGCAAGCGCTGTAACAAGTCTCACGAAACACAAAACACAGGACAGTTTTTTTTTTTTTTTTTAAATAAACAGAAACGAATAGAGTGATAAGTGCTATTCTTTATTGGTCAAGTGCTGCTGGAAAAGAAGTGTCTTGCGACAGGAGCGTGTGTGTGTGTGTGCACACACACTCCTGTCGCATGCGCACACACACACCTGTCGCATGCGCACACACACACACACTCCTGTCGCATGCGCATACACACACCTGTCGCATGCGCACACACACACACACACGCTCCTGTCGCACACACACACACACACACACACACTCCTGTCGCATGCGCACACACACACACACACACACACTCCTGTCGCACACACACACACACACACACACACACGCTCCTGTCACACACACACACACACGCTCCTGTCGCACACACACACACACACTCCTGTCGCATGCGCACAGAGCTGATGTCAGCACATCCGTGAGGAGTCATTAAACTCGACTAGTTCTCTATCGAACAGCAGAAGATAAACAGAGATTCCCTCCCTGCTCTCGACTGACTGAACTTCAGCAGCTTTAATAAGAACACATCTCTTGAATGCTGCTGTTAATGCTCTGGAGGAGATAAACATGGCCGACTGTGAACAGCTCAGCTCTCTGAGGGAGGGGTCTGTGCTAGTATGTCAGTGTCCATCAACACGTGTGGGCGGGGCCTCTGCAGTGTGATGTCACAGGCTTGTTCTGAGACACTGCTTATGATTTATGGGGATTAAAAAAAAATGAGTGGGTGGATTTTTACCATTATAGGGTGGTTGTGTACACACACTGCCAACACACATTTATGTTCAAACACCTTAAAAAAGTGAATTTTGCATAATAGGTGCCCTTTAAATCAAGACACATTTACTGGAGGAGCGAAATGAAGTGACTAATGCATTTTGATTTTGAGCTGTTTGTGAATGTAGTGAATTAAGTCTCTTAAAAGAAAGAATCTGAAATCAACAGACCGGGCCATCTGACCAATCAGATCAGAGTAGGCTCTGGGAAAGGCGGGGTTTAGAATCCTTTTGAAGCGTTTCAGACATTGTGAGTAAAGAGCTGATGCTGCGGTGGATATTATCAGAAAATTAGTGATGGATGTCTGTAAATCTACTGCAGGAGGACCTTTAAATAGCATAATATGAGTATCGGAGGAAGAAAGTCTTGTTTCGCAGCGCGCCGTGATGCTCGACACTAAACCGAGCAGCTTCATGATTTCACAGGTTTGAACAGGTGTAAGTGTGAACACACTCGTGTGAAATGATGAGTGTGTTCCTGCCGTGGCTCGTGATCCGGTGTGACTGAGTGTGTGTTGACGGCTGGTTGTGACAGGGCGAGAGGGTGTTTAATGGTTAGAAACCCAGCGCTCGCACATTCCCTGAGCTCCTCACACCTCATCCTCGGGATCTTAACCCCGTCAGAGGAGAAACGCTTCCGCCTGAGATGTGCTTGACAGGCCGACCGGGATCGCTCGCACCGCACTTCTAATTGTTCTCCTTTCGTTTTTTGGTGGAAGTGCACTTTTTGCTCATGAAACATTCAGAAAGTTTCCACCGTGAAGTTGCTGGAAACTTTCACCCTGGAGAACGACAGCAGATCCACAAAACATTTGGAGAAAGTGAAGTTAGCGGTGAGACGGGGGGTGTCAAACTCAATTTCTACCTCAGGGCTCCCACACGTCCTGGAAAACACATGGAAAATTAGAGAATGTCCTGGAAAATTATAAAGGGTTTATCATAGGCCCAAATCATTTACCATCGGTTGCTGAAAGTGGGATATTCAGGAATGAGTTTTAACATGAGAGATGTTGATATTCCCTTGATATTGACACTGGAAAAGAGACATTTATCATAATGTATGATTAAGAGCTCATATTAAAAACTGATTTCATAGTCAAGTCATGGCAATAAACTGTGGAAGCTTGTTTCTGCCACTGAATACTGATATTAAAGGTGCAATTTAATATTTTAAATTGTTTTCTGATATCTACATAGAGGGTATGTGGCTTATTTAAGGGCAAAAATTGTCCAGATACAGTTTTACAACACTAGAAATTGTCCCTACACTGAAAAAAATGATTTGTTCTGGTTGTTGAATTTGCTTTATTAAAATGAGCTAAAGTAACTAAGCTTTGCTTAGGCTGTGGATTGATACAGATAAAGTCATAACTGCTTTGCTGAAGAAGCTTTTAATACTTAGCATTTAAGATGCTAATGCTAATGTATGCTTTTAGTAGCTGAAAGTTCCTCAACTAGGTACTGCAGTAAAATAATTCATTTGTGCAACATTAAGGTATATGAAATTAAAGTGAATGAATGTATTAAATTGAATGGCTGAATCATGTCAGGAAGCCATTTAAAATTCACTTTGAGACTACCTAATTGAGTCACTTAAAATGTGTTCATACTATGATGTTGAAGTTGCATGAACCAATTATGTTTGTTAAATTTAATTGATTCATGTGGGACCAATGTATATGGTGTAGAGATACGAGCGAGACATCACTTCCGGTGAGTGAGGTCAAAATACACGATATGGCGTAGAGATACGAGCGAGACATCACTTCCGGTGAGTGAGGTCAAAATACATGTTATGGTGTAGAGATACGCACGAGACATAACTTCCGGTGAGTGAGGTCAAAATACATGATATGGTTTAGAGATTCGAGCGAGACATAACTTCCGGTGAGTGAGGTCAAAATGTTATGGCATAGAGTTACGAGCGAGACATCACTTCCGGTGAGTGAGGTCAAAATACATGATATGGCATAGAGATACGCACGAGACATAACTTCCGGTGAGTGAGGTCAAAATAGACGATATGGTTTAGAGATACGCACGAGACATAACTTCTGGTGAGTGAGGTCAAAATACACGATATGGCATAGAGATACGCACGAGACATCACTTCCGGTGAGTGAGGTCAAAATAGACGATATGGTTTAGAGATACGCACGACATAACTTCCGGTGAGTGAGGTCAAAATACATGATATGGTTTAGAGATTCGAGCGAGACATAACTTCCGGTGAGTGAGGTCAAAATACATGATATGGCATAGAGTTACGAGCGAGACATCACTTCCGGTGAGTGAGGTCAAAATACACGATATGGTGTAGAGATACGCACGAGACATCACTTCCGGTGAGTGAGGTCAAAATACACGATATGGCGTAGAGATACGAACGAGACATCACTTCCGGTGAGTGAGGTCAAAATACATGATATGGTGTAGAGATACGGCGAGACATCACTTCCGGTGAGTGAGGTCAAAATACACGATATGGCGTAGAGATACGCACGAGTCATCACTTCCGGTGAGTGAGGTCAAAATACACGATATGGCGTAGAGATACGAGCGAGACATCACTTCCGGTGAGTGAGGTCAAAATACACGATATGGTGTAGAGATACGCACGAGTCATCACTTCTGGTGAGTGAGGTCAAAATACATGATATGGTTTAGAGATACGCACGAGACATAACTTCCGGTGAGTGAGGTCAAAATACATGATATGGTTTAGAGATACGCACGAGACATAACTTCCGTGAGTGAGGTCAAAATACACGATATGGCGTAGAGATCTGAGCGAGACATCACTTCTGGTGAGTGAGGTCAAAATACACGATATGGTGTAGAGATACGAGCGAGTCATCACTTCCGGTGAGTGAGGTCAAAATACGATATGGTGTAGAGATACGAGCGAGTCATCACTTCTGGTGAGAGGTCAAAATACACGATATGGTGTAGAGATACGAGCGAGACATCACTTCCGGTGAGTGAGGTCAAAATACATGATATGGTGTAGAGATACGAGCGAGACATCACTTCCGGTGAGTGAGGTCAAAATACATGATATGGTGTAGAGATACGAGCGAGTCATCACTTCCGGTGAGAGGTCAAAATACACGATATGGCGTAGAGATACGCACGAGACATCACTTCTGGTGAGTGAGGTCAAAATACACGATATGGCGTAGAGATACGCACGAGACATCACTTCTGGTGAGTGAGGTCAAAATACACGATATGGCGTAGAGATACGCACGAGACATCACTTCCGGTGAGTGAGGTCAAAATACACGATATGGTGTAGAGATACAGGCGAGACATAACTTCCGGTGAGTGAGGTCAAAATACACGATATGGCGTAGAGATACGCACGAGACATCACTTCCGGTGAGTGAGGTCAAAATACACGATATGGTGTAGAGATACGCACGAGACATAACTTCCGGTGAGTGAGGTCAAAATACATGATATGGTTTAGAGATTCGAGCGAGACATAACTTCCGGTGAGTGAGGTCAAAATACACGATATGGCGTAGAGATACGAGCGAGACATCACTTCCAGTGAGTGAGGTCAAAATACACAATATGGTGTAGAGATACAGGCGAGACATAACTTCTGGTGAGTGAGGTCAAAATACATGATATGGTGTAGAGATTCGAGCGAGACATCACTTCCGGTGAGTGAGGTCAAAATACACGATATGGTGTAGAGATTCGAGCGAGACATCACTTCCGGTGAGTGAGGTCAAAATACACGATATGGTGTAGAGATCATACGAGACATCACTTCTGGTGAGTGAGGTCAAAATACATGATATGGTTTAGAGATACGAGCGAGACATCACTTCTGGTGAGTGAGGTCAAAATACACAATATGGTGTAGAGATTCGAGCGAGACATCACTTCCTGTGAGTGAGGTCAAAATACATTATATGGTGTAGAGATACTGAGCGAGACATCACTTCCGGTAAGTGAGGTCAAAATACACGATATGGTGTAGAGATCGAGCGAGACATCACTTCCGGTAAGTGAGGTCAAAATACGATATGGCGTAGATACGAGCGAGACATCACTTCCGGTAAGTGAGGTCAAAATACACGATATGGTGTAGAGATACGAGCGAGACATCACTTCCGGTGAGTGAGGTCAAAATACATTATATGGTGTAGAGATACGCACGAGACATCACTTCCGGTAAGTGAGGTCAAAATACACGATATGGCATAGAGATACGAGCGAGACATCACTTCCGGTAAGTGAGGTCAAAATACACGATATGGCATAGAGATACGCAAGAGACATCACTTCCGGTGAGTGAGGTCAAAATACACGATATGGTTTAGAGATTCGAGCGAGACATCACTTCCGGTGAGTGAGGTCAAAATACACGATATCGTAGAGATACGAGCGAGACATCACTTCCGGTGAGTGAGGTCAAAATACATGATATGGCATAGAGATACGAGCGAGACATCACTTCTGGTGAGTGAGGTCAAAATACACGATATGGTGTAGAGATACAAGCGAGACATCACTTCCTGTGAGTGAGGTCAAAATACGATATGGTGTAGAGATACAAGCGAGACATCACTTCCGGTGAGTGAGGTCAAAATACATGATATGGTGTAGAGATGGCGAGACATAACTTCCTGTGAGTGAGGTCAAAATACACGATATGGTGTAGAGATACAAGCGAGACATCACTTCCGAGTGAGGTCAAAATACATGATATGGTGTAGAGATACAAGCGAGACATCACTTCCGGTGAGTGAGGTCAAAATACATGATATGGTGTAGAGATACGAGCGAGACATCACTTCCTGTGAGTGAGGTCAAAATACACGATATGGTGTAGAGATACAAGCGAGACATCACTTCCGGTGAGTGAGGTCAAAATACACGATATGGTGTAGAGATACGAGACATCACTTCCGGTGAGTGAGGTCAAAATACATGATATGGTGTAGAGATACGCACGAGACATCACTTCCGGTAAGTGAGGTCAAAATACACGATATGGCATAGAGATACGAGCGAGACATCACTTCCGGTAAGTGAGGTCAAAATACACGATATGGCATAGAGATACGCAAGAGACATAACTTCCGGTGAGTGAGGTCAAAATACACGATATGGTTTAGAGATTCGAGCGAGACATCACTTCCGGTGAGTGAGGTCAAAATACACGATATGGTGTAGAGATACGAGCGAGACATCACTTCCGGTGAGTGAGGTCAAAATACATGATATGGCATAGAGATACGAGCGAGACATCACTTCTGGTGAGTGAGGTCAAAATACACGATATGGTGTAGAGATACAAGCGAGACATCACTTCCGGTGAGGTCAAAATACATGATATGGTGTAGAGATACAAGCGAGACATCACTTCCGGTGAGTGAGGTCAAAATACATGATATGGTGTAGAGATACGAGCGAGACATCACTTCCAGTGAGTGAGGTCAAAATACACGATATGGTGTAGAGATACGGGCGAGACATCACTTCCGGTGAGTGAGGTCAAAATACATGATATGGTGTAGGTCAAAATACACGATATGGTGTAGAGATACGCACGAGAGATCACTTCCGTGAGTGAGGTCAAAATACATGATATGGTGTAGAGATACTGAGCGAGACATCACTTCTGGTGAGTGAGGTCAAAATACACGATATGGTGTAGAGATACGAGCGAGACATCACTTCCGGTGAGTGAGGTCAAAATACACGATATGGTGTAGAGATACGAGCGAGACATCACTTCCGGTGAGTGAGGTCAAAATACATGATATGGTGTAGAGATACGAGCGAGACATCACTTCCAGTGAGTGAGGTCAAAATACACGATATGGTGTAGAGATACGAGCGAGACATCACTTCCGGTGAGTGAGGTCAAAATACACGATATGGTGTAGAGATACGCACGAGACATCACTTCCGGTGAGTGAGGTCAAAATACATGATATGGTGTAGAGATACGAGCGAGACATCACTTCTGGTGAGTGATTCAAAATACACGATATGGCATAGAGATACGAGCGAGACATCACTTCCGGTGAGTGAGGACAAAATACATGATATGGTGTAGAGATATGGCCTACGTGAACGAGAACGATTCGTTCACCTAAAAGATTTGTTCAAAAAGAACGATTGATTCAGGAACGTAACATCACTTGGGAACACTGATCACAATAATGGTGAGAGGAAGTGGAGGAAATGAGTCAAAAGTCTAAATAAAAATTGCCCCGCTTCAAAAACCTTTTTTTTTTTTGCTTTGGCGAAATGGCACTTAAACCAGTCAAGTAATGTTCACTTGGGTTTTCTAAGTAACGAAGGCATAGCATGCAATTACCTCAGATTACTAAATTATTCTAAGTAAGTTCAACAAATGATTGGACATAAAGTAAAGTTTACTAAAAAGTCTTGTATTTGACTGAAACTATCCCAGCGATCTCAGTACTCCTCAGGATGGTTTGTTGTGTGTGAAGTCTCATTGTTGTAGATGACAGGAGCGCCGCAGGCCGGCTCAAGAGTGTGTGTGAATGTGAACTCAGCCCTGAGACTGAGCGCGCCGTCAAACCCTCAGACACAGCTGTAGCACACAATAACCAGACCATTTACCCAGAAGCCCTCGCCGAGGAGAAATTGCCCCCCATCAGACGCCATTATCGTCTGTCATTCTCATATGAAAATTGGCCATGAAATATTGATTCTGTGAGAAACGGCTTTGGAAATACAGATTTCAGAGGAAGTTCAGATCATTGGGAACATCCTATATGTTCCTTACATGTAGATTTACATCTCTAAATGCATATTGTCATTTTTATCCATCAGGAACAGCTGATGATCCATATATATATATATCACCTTGTAGTCAAATCCACATCCGATGTTAATTACATATATTGATGCATTTTTTTATTAATAATCATTAGCTTTGATGGCGTGATTTTATAGGAACAACTAAAATAATAACTATGTAATTTGCTGATTTTTTTTATAAATATAATGTTAAATAATTTATGTTTAAAGAAATGTAATACCCACTTCTATTGAAATTTAATTGAATTAAATATGTTTGTACATTATATTTAAATAAAATTTTAATTTATATTTAACATATTTTTTTTAAAACTTAATTCAATTAGTTTTGTATTTTATTTATTTTATGTTTTTAAAAGACTAAATTACTTTTTGTAAATTATTGTTTTATTGAAATTTTGTAAATTTAAAGTATTTTTAAAATGACATATTTTATGAAAAGGTTAATTTGTTTGTATTTTATTGTAATATTTACATATTTGAATGATTTTATAAGAATGACTAAATTAGTTTTTTAATTATTTTTTTTTATTTTTATTAATGTAATTTTAAATAGTTAAAATGTACACTTAAATTATTTTTATTACATTTTAAACTATAAATTAATTAAATTGTTTTGTTATTTATTTTTGTATTTATTTTATAAGAATGACTAAATGTATTGTTGTAAATTAAATTAAATTTATATTGCATTATACATATTTTTAAAATGACCCTTTTATTTTAAATTAATTCTTTACAATTTTTGTAAATTATATTTAAATAAAATTTAAATATGAAGTTGAATTAAATTAGTTTCATTGTATTTTATTTATTTATTTTAAAAGACCGACTAAATTACTTTTTTTGTAAATCATTGTTTAATTGAAATTGCTTAAATATTTTATATTTATATTTGTATTATTTATTAGGGGTGTGACGAGACACTTCGAGAATTCAACTCCTTTCCACAAATTGAACATAGAAATAAAAACAAAAAAAATAATACCAATCTTATTTAGTGCGAACAAGTGCAACCATAATATTGATATTCAAAGTGCAAACGGAGAGCAGATCTGAGAGATGGTTATGACTACACAGCCCGGCCTGAGGTAGCTTTGATATTGGAGACTGGCTGTTGTGTGTCGCCTAATTTGCACGAATCAGGGAGATCGCGAATTGTTTTCCTTCAGGATGAATCACTGTAAGAACAGGAATTAAGAACGTAAACAAATGAAGAGTCTTCAGGCGGCGTGTGTGTGAAACCGCTCTGAACGTGATTTGATGAGTGACTGAGCTGCTGTTGTGAGACACACACACACACACACACACCGGCTCACCTGTCTCACCCCGCATCATTTACACAGACGGCTTATTGAGCGCAGCGCGACGGGTATCGGCACGAGAGCGGCGGATGCGCGGGCCTCAGACGGGAGACTGTGGTGTGAGCTCTCAATCATATGCCCAGTGGTTTGATCACGCCGCTTCTGCTGATGAGATCTCCACCGAGCTTCTCCTCATTCATCATCATTAGCTGAGCCTTTCCCGTCTGCTCCGGACCACAGGCATTACTGCACAAACACTGCAGGACTGTGTGTCAAATCAGCCAATCCTGCTTCAAACGCTTCTACACATGGCACAGAAGCCTTGAGATACCACGCTTGATCTATGAAGAGATGTGTCTGGTTATATATCCTGTGATATTTCATGAGCTTTGAGTGAAGTTATGGCTCTGAATGAGTTGATATGGGGAATCGGCTGCACTTCTGCGTTTGTGAATGCTCTTTGATTCAACACTTTTGTCCAATGTCAGTTTTAGGAAGGATGAGCTGGAATACGCCTTTACTGGTCCTAATCGAACTTAATAAAAGATATGCATTTATATCTGCACATCTGAACTAAAGTAACTGATAATACATAAGACATGGGTCCTTTTGAGAAGTTGCAGGGTTTTATTTTATATTTTATTGATAATTACTTCTCTATATGTCTCTAAATATATTTGTAATAATACACTCTAAAAAATGCTGGGTTGTTTTAACCCAATGTTGGGTCTAATATGGACTAACCCAGCGATTTGGTTGTTTTAACCCTGTGGTTGGGTTAAATGTTTGCTTAAAACAACCCAACCGCAGGGTTAAAACAACCCAATTGCTGGGTTAATCCATATTTGACCCAACAACCCAACCGCAGGGTTAAAACAACCCAATTGCTGGGTTAATCCATATTTGACCCAACAACCCAACCAGGGTTAAAACAACCCAATTGCTGGGTTAATCCATATTTGACCCAACAACCCAACCGCAGGGTTAAAACAACCCAATTGCTGGGTTAATCCATATTTGACCCAACAACCCAACCGCAGGGTTAAAACAACCCAATTGCTGGGTTAGTCCATATTTGACCCAACAACCCAACCGCAGGGTTAAAACAACCCAATTGCTGGGTTAGTCCTTATTTGACCCAACAACCCAACCGCAGGGTTAAAACAACCTAATTGCTGGGTTAATCCATATTTGACCCAACATCCCAACCACAGGGTTAAAACAACCCAATCGCAGGGTTAAAACAACCCAATTGCTGGGTTAATCCATATTTGACCCAACAACCCAACCACAGGATTAAAACAACCCAATCGCTGGGTTAAAACAACCCAATCGCTGGGTTAAAACAACCCAATTGCTGGGTTAATCCATATTTGACCCAACAACCCAACCGCAGGGTTAAAACAACCCAATTGCTGGGTTAGTCCATATTTGACCCAACAACCCAACCGCAGGGTTAAAACAACCTAATTGCTGGGTTAATCCATATTTGACCCAACAACCCAACCGCAGGGTTAAAACAACCCAATCGCAGGGTTAAAACACCCAATCGCTGGGTTAAAACAACCCAATCGCTGGGTTAAAACAACCCAATTGCTGGGTTAATCCATATTTGACCCAACAACCCAACCGCAGGGTTAAAACAACCCAATTGCTGGGTTAGTCCATATTTGACCCAACAACCCAACCGCAGGGTTAAAACAACCCAATTGCTGGGTTAATCCATATTTGACCCAACAACCCAAGCGCAAGGGTTAAAACAACCCAATTGCTGGGTTAATCCATATTTGACCCAACATCCCAACCACAGGGTTAAAACAACCCAATCGCAGGGTTAAAACAACCCAATTGCTGGGTTAATCCATATTTGACCCAACAACCCAACCGCAGGGTTAAAACAACCCAACCGCAGGGTTAAAACAACCCAATTGCTGGGTTAGTCCATATTTGACCCGACATTGGGTTAAAACAACCCAGCATTTTTTAGAGTGTCATAATACAATAAATACAATATATTATTTTAATATACAAATATTATTTTTTTATAACAATAATTATATTATGAGAATAAACATTAGCAATATTTTTTATTTAGTAATTTTATCATTTGTTTATTAATTTTGACATTTGTATTAATAAATTCTGAATTAAAAAGTTATTTCATTTAGAATGATTAAAAATATATTCAAAGTAATAATAATATTATCATTATTATATTATAATAATATGATCATGAAATATTAATATTGTTATAATAATAATAAAATTGAGGATACAATTGAAAAAATAAAACAAATATTAATATTTTTATAAACAAATATTACATTCATTGTTTATTAAGTCTCAATAATTATGTAATAAGATTATTAGAATAAAATGTTTAACATTTATTTTGTATTAATTCTCATTTAAATATTTGTTTAAATTAGATTTCTTAAAAAAATTATAGTCTAAAAGTAATAATAATATAAAAATTATATTATAATAATATTTTGATCATGAAATAACAATATTATGATGATAAAATTGGGTAAAAAATAATATTTTTCATATACAAATATTTTTATTTTAATTAATTCTCAATTTAAATATAAATATATATATATATATATATATATATATATATATATATATATATATATATATATATATATATAAATACATTATGAGAATAAAATGTTAAAACATTATCA
>CM040928.1:1512500-1532500 GCA_023029165.1 Gobiocypris rarus
ACGAAAGCTTGAGTTAATCGAGGCGTTTGATGAATTGCTTGAGAAAACGTTACAGTCTTCCTGTAGCTCAGACAGCAGATCCTGGCGCTCGCAACGGCAGGTCAAGGGTTCGATTTGCAGGGAATGCAGGATCTGGTCAAACACCGAATGCATTGCAAGTCACTTTGGATAAAAGTTTCTGCCAAAAGCATACAAGTACATCTGAAAACTAGAGGTGTGTGTCAGGGATTCTCATCTGTTGTGTTCTGAGGGCTTTAGCACGTTACGGTGTGGTTGCTAAGGCATTTCGGGCAGTTGTTAAGTGGTTTTGATTGGATGTTAGTTGGTTGCTAGGGTGTTTTGGGTGGTTGCTAGGTGGTTCTGAGTGTATATTAGTGTGTTTAGGGCATTTCGGGTGTTTGTTAAGGGGTTCTGAATGTAGTGTGTTGCTAAGGCATTTCGGGCAGTTGTTAAGGGTTTTGACCGGATGTTAGTTGGTTGCTAGGGTGTTTTGGGTGGCTGCTAGGGGGTTCTGAGTGTATATTAGTGTGTTTAGGGCATTTCGGGTGTTTGTTAAGGGGTTCTGAATGTAGTGTGTTGCTAAGGCATTTCGGGCAGTTGTTAAGGGGTTTTGACTGGATGTTAGTTGGTTGCTAGGGTGTTTTGGGTGGCTGCTAGGGGGTTCTGAGTGTATATTAGTGTGTTTAGGGCATTTCGGGTGTTTGTTAAGGGGTTCTGAATGTAGTGTGTTGCTAAGGCATTTCGGGCAGTTGTTAAGGGTTTTGACCGGATGTTAGTTGGTTGCTAGGGTGTTTTGGGTGGTTGCTAGGGGGTTCTGAGGGTACATTACTGTGTTTAGGGCATTTGGTGTTTGTTAAGGGGTTCTGAATGTAGTGTGTTGCTAAGGCATTTCGGGCAGTTGTTAAGGGGTTTTGACTGGATGTTAGTTGGTTGCTAGGGTGTTTTGGGTGGTTGCTAGGGGGTTCTGAGTGTATATTAGTGTGTTTAGGGCATTTCGGGTGTTTGTTAAGGGGTTCTGAATGTAGTGTGTTGCTAAGGCATTTCGGGCAGTTGTTAAGGGGTTTTGACCGGATGTTAGTTGGTTGCTAGGGTGTTTTGGGTGGCTGCTAGGGGGTTCTGAGTGTATATTAGTGTGTTTAGGGCATTTCGGGTGTTTGTTAAGGGGTTCTGAATGTAGTGTGTTGCTAAGGCATTTCGGGCAGTTGTTAAGTGGTTTTGATTGGATGTTAGTTGGTTGCTAGGGTGTTTTGGGTGGTTGCTAGGGGGTTCTGAGTGTATATTAGTGTGTTTAGGGCATTTTGAGTGTTTGTTAAGGGGTTCTGAATGTAGTGTGTTGCTAAGGCATTTTGGGCAGTTGTTAAGGGGTTTTGACCGGATGTTAGTTGGTTGCTAGGGTGTTTTGGGTGGTTGCTAGGGGGTTCTGAGTGTATATTACTGTGTTTAGGGCATTTCGGGTGTTTGTTAAGGGGTTCTGAATGTAGTGTGTTGCTAAGGCATTTTGGGCAGTTGTTAAGGGGTTTTGACCGGATGTTAGTTGGTTGCTAGGGTGTTTTGGGTGGCTGCTAGGGGGTTCTGAGTGTATATTAGTGTGTTTAGGGCATTTCAGGTGTTTGTTAAGGGGTTCTGAATGTAGTGTGTTGCTAAGGCATTTTGGGCAGTTGTTAAGGGGTTTTGACTGGATGTTAGTTGGTTGCTAGGGTGTTTTGGGTGGCTGCTAGGGGGTTCTGAGTGTATATTACTGTGTTTAGGGCATTTCGGGTGTTTGTTAAGGGGTTCTGAATGTATTGTGTTGCTAAGGCATTTCGGGCAGTTGTTAAGGGTTTTGACCGGATGTTAGTTGGTTGCTAGGGTGTTTTGGGTGGTTGCTAGGGGGTTCTGAGTGTATATTACTGTGTTTAGGGCATTTCGGGTGTTTGTTAAGGGTTCTGAATGTAGTGTGTTGCTAAGGCATTTCGGGCAGTTGTTAAGGGGTTTTGACTGGATGTTAGTTGGTTGCTAGGGTGTTTTGGGTGGTTGCTAGGGGGTTCTGAGTGTATATTAGTGTGTTTAGGTCATTTGGGTATTTGTTAAGGGGTTCTGAATGTAGTGTGTTGCTAAGGCATTTTGGGCAGTTGTTAAGGGGTTTTGACTGGATGTTAGTTGGTTGCTAGGGTGTTTTGGGTGACTGCTAGGGGGTTCTGAGTGTATATTAGTGTGTTTAGGGCATTTTGAGTGTTTGTTAAGGGGTTCTGAATGTAGTGTGTTGCTAAGGCATTTTGGGCAGTTGTTAAGTGGTTTTGATTGGATGTTAGTTGGTTGCTAGGGTGTTTTGGGTGGCTGCTAGGGGGTTCTGAGTGTATATTAGTGTGTTTAGGGCATTTTGAGTGTTTGTTAAGGGGTTCTGAATGTAGTGTGTTGCTAAGGCATTTTGGGCAGTTGTTAAGGGGTTTTGACTGGATGTTAGTTTGTTGCTAGGGTGTTTTGGGTGGCTGCTAGGGGGTTCTGAGTGTATATTAGTGTGTTTAGGGCATTTCGGGTGTTTGTTAAGGGGTTCTGAATGTAGTGTGTTGCTAAGGCATTTTGGGCAGTTGTTAAGTGGTTTTGATTGGATGTTAGTTGGTTGATAGGGTGTTTTGGGTGGCTGCTAGGGGGTTCTGAGTGTATATTAGTGTGTTTAGGGCATTTTGAGTGTTTGTTAAGGGGTTCTGAATGTAGTGTGTTGCTAAGGCATTTTGGGCAGTTGTTAAGGGGTTTTGACTGGATGTTAGTTTGTTGCTAGGGTGTTTTGGGTGGTTGCTAGGTGGTTCTGAGTGTATATTAGTGTGTTTAGGGCATTTTGAGTGTTTGTTAAGGGGTTCTGAATGTAGTGTGTTGCTAAGGCATTTTGGGAAGTTGTTAAGGGGTTTTGACTGGATGTTAGTTGGTTGCTAGGGTGTTTTGGGTGACTGCTAGGGGGTTCTGAGTGTATATTAGTGTGTTTAGGGCATTTTGAGTGTTTGTTAAGGGGTTCTGAATGTAGTGTGTTGCTAAGGCATTTTGGGCAGTTGTTAAGTGGTTTTGATTGGATGTTAGTTGGTTGCTAGGGTGTTTTGGGTGACTGCTAGGGGGTTCTGAGTGTATATTAGTGTGTTTAGGGGATTTTGAGTGTTTGTTAAGGGGTTCTGAATGAAGTGTGTTGACCTACAGTGTTTTTGTCCTTGTTAATGGGTTTTGAGTGTATATTAGTGTGTTACTATATGGTTGCTAGTTTGTTTTGGGTAGTTGTTAATAGGTTGTGTGGTTCCTAGGATATATTTGTGTGCCACTAGTGTGCTGTGTTTGGGTCTTTGTTTAGGGATTTTGAGTGTATACTAGTGTATTTCTATGCTGTTTTGTTAATGGGTTGCTAGACGGTTGCTAGGGGTTTTTGAGTGTGTTTCTACAGTGTTTTAGGTGGTTTGTTAATGGGTTGTAAGTGTTTATAGGATGTTGCTAGGGTGTTGTGGGTGGTTGTTAAAGGGGTTTGAGTGTATATTGAGTGTATGTTATGTGGTTGCTAGTGTGCTCTGATTGTTTTGTATGTGTTTTCTTTTGTATTGTAGTCAGATTGTGATGTGTTGTTGAGCTGGTGGCATTCGATTCGGTCAGAGTCCCTCACAAGGGGGCAGACTTGCTCTCTACCTCCTTCTCTCTCTCTCTCCCTCTCTCTCTCTCTCTCTCTCTCTCTCTCTCTCTCTCTCTCTCTCTCTCTCTCTCCTCTGTCTCTCTCTCTCTCTCTCTCTCTCTCTCTCTCTCTCTCTCTCTCTCTCTCTCTCTCTCTCTCTCTCTCTCTCTCTCTCTCTCTCTCTCTCTCTCTCTCTCTCTCTCTCTCTCTTTCTCTCATCTTATATCAGGGGTGTGGCTGTCGATTGTTCATCTGTGATATTTTGTCTAGATAAATGGATGCATGCAATCCTTATAGCCTTTAGATTGCAGGACTTGACAAGTGAGATCTGATTATAAAGATAAAAATACTAGTTCATTGATTGAATGTGGGTCACTAATGTGCTTGATGTTTTTATGGTTTCATTTGTAGAAATCATATTTTATCATAGGACCGTGTATTTAACCACCATAGACATTAATCACAGTAAAGAGGGTTTGTTCAGATTAGTGCTCAACACATGTGAGTTTTCAATGGCATATTGTTAAACTATTACCCGCAGTCCTAAGTATGTGCTTATGGCCCTGCAGAGCGCCAGTAGTTATTAATCATCATCACTAACCATATGTCATCATAACCCATTAGTATGAATGATGGGATGGGTCGTGTGGATTTGGCTGATGGTCTAATGGAAAAACAATAAAATGATGTTCAAAAGAGTGAAATCTGTCAGATAATGTTCGTTAGAAAGTCTGACAGAACGTAATATGTTGAGGTGGTGGTGTCTGTGCTCAGTGTGAGTGATCAATACCAACACACTTGGGTGGTTGCTAGGGTGTTGCTATAGTGCTCTGGGTGGTTGCTAGGGTGTTGCTATAGTGCTCTGGGTGGTTGCTATGTTGCAGATGTATTGTCTGTGTGTGGTGTGAGGCGGGTCTCTGCTCTCTCACCGGAATGGACTCCATTAATGTAATGAGTTTTAAATTTATGGTGAAGGTGCAGCAGGATTGTGCTGTAGTGCAGTAACCCAGCGCACATCAGGATGGGCGGCGTAAATCAATGCGCTTTTAGCACTGACCGCCACTGTCACTGATCCCTGATCAGATCATGGTATGCAAGTTTATGAGCGTCTGCATCTGTCAGGATGAGATTCATACAGACAGAGAAACATGTTAGCATATGCTGTTAAAAACACACGTGTCTGCGTGTTTCGCTGTTGCGAATGTTTCTTCATTTGTGTGTGTGTGTGTGTGTGTGTGTTCATTAATTGACTTCAGAGGCTTTATGTACTAAGATTAGCTCTGGGACGACAATGCAAGTGCATTTATAACACACTCACAGAGGCACTTACTCTCACTCACACACGCTGACACAGGCACTCACACAAACTCACACACTCTTGCGCGCACTCACACTTACACACCCTCACACACACAGACACACACTTACACACACCTTCATACACAGGCACACACTTACACTCATAGACATACACACTCACGTACACTCACACACACACATACATGTACACTCACACAGACACAGACACACACACACACACGTACACTTACACCCTCACACACAGACAAACATATTTACACTCTTACACGCACCCTCACACACACAGACAGACACTCATTCACACACACACACACACACACACACACACACACACACACACACACACATTGTGTTTCCATGTTTTATGGGGACATTCCATAGTCGTAATGCTTTTTATACCGTATAAACTATATATTATATCCCCCTACACTGCCCCTGCCCCTAAACCTACCCAACACACACATACACACACACACACTGCCCCTGCCCTAAACCTACCCAACACACACATACACACACACACTGCCCCTGCCCCTAAACCTACCCAACACACATACACACACACACACACTGCCCCTGCCCTAAACCTACCCAACACACACATACACACACACACACACTGCCCCTGCCCCCTAAACCTACCCAACACACACATACACACACACACACACTGCCCCTGCCCCTAAACCTACCCAACACACACATACACACACACACACACTGCCCCTGCCCCTAAACCTACCCATCTCACACACACACACACACACACTGCCCTGCCCCTAAACCTACCCAACACACACATACACACACACACACACTGCCCCTGCCCCTAAACCTACCCATCTCACACACACACACACACACACTGCCCTGCCCCTAAACCTACCCATCACACACACACACACACACACACACACACACACACACACTACCCATCACAGGAGACTGCACAGTTTACTTTCTGTGATAAAACCTCATCCTGTGTGATTTATAAGCATTTTGAAAAGTGAGGACATGGGGAACGCCTCATATTTCACCCTCTTTGTGTAATACCTGTGTCATACCCATGTCATTATACACATTTGTGTCCTGATATTTCACAAAAACATGCCCACACACACACACACACACACACACATACACACACACCACACACACCCCACACCCCCTCCCCACACACACACACACACACACTCACACACAGCCACACACACACAAAGACACACACACACTCTCACTCACTCACACACACACACACACACCCTCACACACTCACACTCACTCACACACCTCACACACACACACACACACACACACACTCACCTCACACACATACAGACACACTCACTCACACACACACACACACCTCACACACACACACACACACACACACACACACACACACACACACACACACACACACACACACACACACACACACACACACACACACTCACCTCACACACACATACACACACACACTCACTCACACACACACACACACCCTCACACACAGCCTCACACACATACAGACACACACACACACACACCCTCACACATACAGACACACACTCACTCACACTCTCCCTCTCTCTCTCTCACACATACACCATCTCTCTCTCTCTCTCTCTCTCTCTCTCTCTCTCTCTCTCTCTCTCTCTCTCTCTCTCTCTCTCTCTCTCTCTCTCTCTCTCTCTCTCTCTCTCTCTCTCTCTCTCTCTCTCTCTCTCTCTCTCTCTCTCTCTCTCTCTCTCTCTCTCTCTCTCTCTCTCTCTCTCTCTCTCTCTCTCTCTCTCTCTCTCTCTCTCTCTCTCTCTCTCTCTCTCTCTCTCTCTCTCTCTCTCTCTCTCTCTCTCTCTCTCTCTCTCTCTCTCTCTCTCTCTCTCTCTCTCTCTCTCTCTCTCTCTCTCTCTCTCTCTCTCTCTCTCTCTCTCTCTCTCTCTCTCTCTCTCTCTCTCTCTCTCTCTCTCTCTCTCTCTCTCTCTCTCTCTCTCTCTCTCTCTCTCTCTCTCTCTCTCTCTCTCTCTCTCTCTCTCTCTCTCTCTCTCTCTCTCTCTCTCTCTCTCTCTCTCTCTCTCTCTCTCTCTCTCTCTCTCTCTCTCTCTCTCTCTCTCTCTCTCTCTCTCTCTCTCTCTCTCTCTCTCTCTCTCTCTCTCTCTCTCTCTCTCTCTCTCTCTCTCTCTCTCTCTCTCTCTCTCTCTCTCTCTCTCTCTCTCTCTCTCTCTCTCTCTCTCTCTCTCTCTCTCTCTCTCTCTCTCTCTCTCTCTCTCTCTCTCTCTCTCTCTCTCTCTCTCTCTCTCTCTCTCTCTCTCTCTGTCTCTCTCTCTCTCTCTCTCTGTCTCTCTCTCTCTGTCTCTCTCTGTCTCTCTCTCTCTCTCTGTCTCTCTCCCTCTCTCTCTCACTCTCTCTCTTCTTGATGAGAATCAATCTGTAACTAATATCTGAATATGGATTGTTTTCTTATCTTCCAGCGATACAGACGGTCTCTAAGACATAATACAGTGTGTCTCTTTATCAGACAGTCTTTAAAGAGACAGTTCATCTCAAAATAAACACAGTGTCATCTTCTGTTTCATCTGTGAGGAACTAAAGCAGATGTTTAGCAGAATGTCCTGTTCAAAAGTTTCACCTCACCAAGGCTGCGTTTATTAGATCATAAATAAAGTAAAAACAGTGAAATATTATTCCAGTGTAAAACATCTGTTTTCTATGTGAATATATATGTATATACATTTTATTTTCCAGGATTCTTTGATGAATATAGTTCAAAAGAACAGCATTTTTATATAAACTTTTGAACGGTAGTGTATAATGTACAAAAGCTTAATATAAATAAATAAATAAATACAACCCAAGTTTAAGTTATGATGTAAGTTCTCAGATGTCTACTTTAAAGGAACATTCCAGCGTTTTTAGAAATAGGGCTTATTCAACTTCTTTCCTACATTTAGATATGTGGGCAAATGCATTTTTGTCTCAGTGCATGCATTGTTTTAGTTTGGCAGGGTCGCCGCTAGCTTAGCTTAGCATAATGAATGGAATCCTATGTTGCCAGCTAGCATGTCCCGAGTAAAAGTGATCCAAATCCACAAATCCACCCCTTCCCCACACACACCTAATTACTTCTTGAGGCCTGCGTATTCACAACGAGTATAAATAGCGATGCAGATTAAGACTAGGTGATTTCCTAGGCAGATATTAATTTGGGACTATATTATGGGGAAGCACAGGCGAAGCACTGCTACTGCAGAGATCACGCAACACATGACATCCCACAACTTCTGTCAACATACCGGCGTATGTTGTGCATGTGTTGTGTGATATCTCTGCACCCAAGTAGCAGTGCTTCGCCTGTGCTTCCCCATAATATAGATCAATTTTACTCGGGACATGCTAGCTGGCAACATAGGATTCCATTCATTATGCTAAGCTAAGCTAGCGGCGACCCTGCCAAACTTAAACAATGCATGCACTGAGACAAAAATGCATTTGCCCACATATCTAAATGTAGGAAAGATGTTGAATAAGCCCTATTTCTAAAAACGCTGGAGGTTTCCTTTAAAGGTGCCCAAGAATGGAAAGCTGTATTTCCCCTGGCACAGTTGAATAATACGAGATCTGTACATGGAACTTCATATGTAAATCTTGTGCTTGAAAAAGACCTCTGGAAAACTGGCAAATCCCAACATAACACCGACTCTGACGCAACAGTCGAGATCATTAATATTTACGCCTCCCCAAATTCGCATATAACTAGCCCATGTTCAAGGCCAGGATTAACGTGGACCGAATCATCAGAAGTTCTGCAGGCATTGTGAAGATGAGGACAATATAGTTAAAACGGCAGATCATGGATATGAATGTTATGTTCCAGGCTGTGTAGGGGATGTGACAAGCCAGATCCACATCATGATGTTTGATAGGCAGATTAATACTGTGGTTAAATCTTCCTTTTTCCAACTGCGGCTTCTTGCTAAAGTTGCTAAAACCTCCAGATTAGATTATTGTAACTCACTGTACGCTGGGATTAGTCAAACAGCTCTCTCTCGTTTACAGCTGGTTCAGAACGCGACAGCCAGATTTTTGAGCAGGACTCGTAAGCGGGATCATATCACACCAGTTTTACAGTCTTTACACTGGCTGCCTGTACGCTATAGAGTTGATAAAAAAAATTGTATTAATCGTCTTTAAGTCACTACATGGTATAGCCCCTTCGTATATATCTGAACTTTTAATTGAACGCAGTGAAACAAGATTTCTCCGGTCATCAAACCAGAGATTACTGTTTACACCAAAGACGAGGCTTGTGCGTTTTCATCTATCGCCCCAAAACTTTGGAACGAGTTGCCCTCTTCTATTCGATTAGCTCCCTCTGTGATGACTTTTAAGTCAAGATTAAAAACCTATCTGTTTGACAAAGCTTTTATTTCTGGTTGAAGCACTGTGTTTTACGATGACTTTATTTATAGTTTTTATTTATTTTTATTTATTTTAAATGGTTGTTGTACTTTTTTATTTAAAATTTTTTTTTTTTTTTTTTACTTTTGTCTTTGCACGGGATAGTATACGCGTTCTTTTAACAGAAAAGCTCTGAGTGAGGGATTTAAATTACTGAAATCTGGCAACCACAAGCACAAACACGCTCCGCTTTTTCCCCAACAGTGTTGTGTGTTTTACACATTGGTCAAGCATGTGTTGTGGAAATGGTGCTATATAAATAAAACTGACATTGACATGATGTTGGGTGTGGGAGCTCACCATTGGCAGGGCTCAATCCGAGGGGTGGGATAAACCCACGAAAGCAAAACTTAAAATTTGCATTCCTGGGTCTATATATCACATAATTGGGGTCGCTTCAACCGGCATACATGGAGAACAATCCGCGGGAAAAACACGGACTTGGCAACACCGTTCTGTTGACATTTGATAACTAACGTTATGCGTCGCTCCGTTGCTCTGATTGGTTGTAGGTCTATCCAATTGAGGTCTTTCCTGGTTCAGTTGAAACACCCCATAATCACAGCCCAATGGAGCGGTACCAGACTCATATTCTGACTAGAATTGAGTATGACCGCATCAAACTCTGGTTTTATCGGTGGGGAAAAAGCGGAGCGTGTTTGTGCTTGTGGTTGCCAGATTTCAGTAATTTAAATCCCCCACTCAGAGCTTTTCTGTTAAAAGAACGCATATACTATCCCGTGCAATCTGGCAACCATGCACATGTGAGCTCTCTCTCTCTCTCTCTCTTGTGCGCGTGCGGTGATCTGAAAACACAGATAATCAAGGAAGCTGCATTTCAGCGATCTCCATTTGAGATGTTCTCCTTAAAGTGTCATTCAGTCAATCAGTCTGTGTTCGGTCAGGACTCACGAGCCGCTTGTGCTGTTTGTGATTGTGTTAGCTGAAGAACCGCACTTGTGTGAGCTGCTGAAATGAGCCAATCAGAGCAGAGTTCAACATTAATATTCATGACCCTTCCAAATAAGGCAAAAACAGACCATTTCATTCTAGGGTTGTAAATAGACCTGTAAAACCGTATCTGGACCAAATTTAAAATAAAGTTTCAACTCATTCTGGGGCACCTTTAATTTAAATATGTAGAGACGGTTGTTAAAATCGTTGTAATCATGATCAATTATTCATCAGAGAATAGTTAATGATATGCTAAAGCCCCGCCCCCCTCGAGACGTGATTGGATACAACATAACGTCAGTGTCTTTGGTTGAAAATGAAAATGAATTTGCACATGTTTTAAAGCATATTAAAAACAGACACATAAACAACATTAAGCACTTGATTTTGGCCCAAATGAAATGATGAAGCACATATGTATACCATGACTAAGTGATCAGGTGTTTCTTGAAGATTTCACACGTTAGAGGAACACTTTCTGAGATGTTTTTAAGCGTGTCGAGAGGCTTTGCTCTTCAAAGTGCCGCTGGCTTTAAGCCCGGCCTTGTAATCTGGGTTAAAAGTCTCATTTTCATTTCCAGGGGCTTCCATTGAGGTTTTGACCCGGCTTCCTGCGCTGCATTCATCTCTCTAATCCACACGCTACCTGCTCTCCTCTCACAATATCACCTAAAGTCCTTTAGTCACGCCGCAGATCATCTGATCTGTGTTTCAGCCGCCGCCTCTGATCATCTGAAGTTCAGACAAACTCCTACAGGACCTAATGGAAACCCCGCCGCGTGTGTGAGAAGACCCAGAATCGGCTTTTATCCGTGGCATTTACCCACCGCTGCGTTCATTACTCGTTTATTAGACTCTCTGAACGTCTGTGAGGTTTGATTGCGCCTCTCTCAGTCCGAGTGATAAAAGGAAACGAGTGAAACAAGGCGACTCGTAAATGACCCTCATTCGTCGTGTTAAATGTGTCAGTGGAGTAGTAATAGCGCTTCATTAACACGCCGGGCTGGAAATGGCTTTTCTCGCTGCGTTTTGACTAAGACTGAGTTTTGCACGAGATCATTTGGTGGCTGTGAAACGAGCGGCTCCTGCTGAGGAGAGCACATCCACCGTCGCTGTCACTCAAAATAACTTTCAGCTTTTTACAAGCTCTTCATCGGAAGGGTATTTCATGTTTGAAGAAGTCTCTAATGCTCACAAAGGCTGCATTTATTTTATTAAAAATACCAAAAAAAAACTGTAATATTGTGAAATATTATTAAAATGTTTTCTATTTGAATATATTTTAAAATTGAATTTATATCCTGTGATCAAAGCTGAATTTATCATCATTACTCCAGTCACATGATCCTTCACAAATCATTCTCATATGTATGCATTTATGATTATTATCAAAGAGAACTGTATTTATCTGAAATGGAAAGCTTTTGCAACATTGTACTAGCATTCAAAAGTTTTTGGGAAATAACTTAAAGAAATTAATACTTTTATTCAGCAAGAATGCATTAAATTGCCTCAACTCTTTTTTTAAGTCCCCCTGTAGTCATTAATTTCATCCCTTAAACTCATCTTTAATCCCCAAAATGACATATTTAAATGTTATTTCCTGTGAAAAAGGCCTTAATTCCCTAAAATAGCTTGAATGTAACTCAACACCCTTGTTTCCACAGAAATATGAACTGATAATAATCATAACTGTGTGTTGATCATCAGATCCTCATTGGAGAATGATTAGTGAGGGATCATGTGACACTGAAGACTGGAGTAATGATGATCAATACAGCTCTGATCACAGGAATAAATCACACTATATATTTCATCATGTCCTCCAACCAATACACCTATACAGGTCGTTTGTCACTTCATACGACCCATAGGAGCGTTCTCTAAAGTTGTGCTCCTATTGACAACAGGACACTTTCATTTTAAAGCATTTTTCCCTTTTATCTGCGTAATATTTCAGGTTTTGCATTGCTCAATTGGTAAAGCATTGCGATACAACAACATGTGATCGTGCAATCGTGAGTTTGATCCCAGGGAACGCATGTGCTCATGAAGTGTGTATGCATTATAAATCACTGGGTAGGTTTAGGGATGGGGTGTGTGTAGCTGTAAATAAAACATATATATTTTTGCTAAATGGAAATATGACAAATGGTGGTAAAAAGTCCACACATTGCATTAAAACGAACATGCATTTTAATAGTTAACGACATTCATAAATCATTTCATGACGTCAGACGTAACACGACTTGCATGACTTTAAAACAGGAATAAAGGTCGTAATAAGGTGCTTGAAAAACGACCTATAGAGTCTGGGTTTTTTTTGGAGGATGGTTTGATATATTCACATAGAGAACAGCTGATTTACACTGGAGGAATATTTCACAATATCATAGTTTTTTAATGCTTTTAATAAAATAAATGCAGCCTTGGTTCTTCTAAAAACAAAAACCTTTGAACGGCAGTGCATGTTAACCTTTATAAATACCCCATTGAATGTTCTGATGAGACATTACACTCTCCCATTGCCAAAAAATGTTTTTTCCTCAGTATTTTTGTCTTGTTTTCCAGCAGAAAAACAGACGAGGTTGCATTAGTCACATGCTTCCTTTCAGATCTGTCCAGTCTTTGGGGAGGCAAATGTGTTTTCAGTGGCAACCTTTATTTCTGAGAGTGTAGTTTACATCTCCACCTGACAGAAACACACAGACGGATCGCATCGAGGCTGACGGTAATGACGGCCCTCTGAAAATGAATGCCTGTGTGGTCAGTTGGTTTGAGAATGAAACGAGTCTTTGCACAAGCAGGGTTTACTCTGCTCCTAGTGCTGATATTCATAATTGAACAGGAGGCTCATTCTCATTCTAGTCAAGAATGGAATACTAGCTCACTACTTACTGAAGATTTTGAAGAATGCTCTGTGCACTGGCTACTTTAAACAGTAAGAATTATTGCATAATAAACATTGCGGTTATCAGGTCAGAAATAAATGCATCACACTGGAGAAGGAAGTTCAGCAGTCCTGTCGGTATTCTGTATTTTTTGGGCCCTATCATACACGAGTGTGTTCTGTAGTCTCAGCCGGACGCAGTTCTCATGTTCACGTCCAGCTCCTCGCTGTTTAAATATCAAATACACTGGAGCATCTGTTCACCCATGGGCATCTGGTCTGAACTCCAGGTGTGTGTGTGTGTGTGTGTGTGTGTGTGTGTGTGTGTGTGTCTGAACATCAGGTGTGTGTGTGTCTGAACACCAGGTGTGTGTGTGTGTGTGTGTGTGTCTGAACACCAGGTGTGTGTGTGTGTGTGTGTGTGTGTGTGTGTGTGTGTGTGTCTGAACACCAGGTGTGTGTGTGTGTGTGTGTGTCTGAACACCAGGTGTGTGTGTGTGTGTGTGTGTGTCTGAACACCAGGTGTGTGTGTGTGTGTCTGAACACCAGGTGTGTGTGTGTGTGTGTGTGTGTCTGAACACCAGGTGTGTGTGTGTGTGTCTGAACACCAGGTGTGTGTGTGTGTGTGTGTGTCTGAACACCAGGTGTGTGTGTGTGTGTGTGTGTGTGTGTGTGTCTGAACACCAGGTGTGTGTGTGTGTGTCTGAACACCAGGTGTGTGTGTGTGTGTGTGTGTGTGTGTGTGTGTGTGTGTGTGTGTCTGAACACCAGGTGTGTGTGTGTGTGTGTGTGTGTGTGTGTCTGAACACCAGGTGTGTGTGTGTGTGTGTGTGTGTCTGAACACCAGGTGTGTGTGTGTGTGTCTGAACACCAGGTGTGTGTGTGTGTGTGTGTGTGTGTGTGTCTGAACACCAGGTGTGTGTGTGTGTGTCTGAACACCAGGTGTGTGTGTCTGAACACCAGGTGTGTGTGTGTGTCTGAACACCAGGTGTGTATGTGTGTGTGTGTGTGTGTGTGTGTGTGTGTGTCTGAAAACCAGGTGTGTGTGTGTGTGTGTGTGTGTGTGTGTGTGTCTGAACACCAGGTGTGTGTGTGTGTGTCTGAACACCAGGTGTGTGTGTGTGTGTGTGTGTGTGTGTGTGTGTCTGAACACCAGGTGTGTGTGTGTGTGTGTGTGTGTCTGAACACCAGGTGTGTGTGTGTGTGTGTGTGTGAGTTGTGTATGTGTCTGAACACCAGGTGTGTGTGTGTGTGTGTGTGTGTGTGTGTGTGTGTGTGTGTGTGTGTGTGTGTGTGTGTGTGTGTGTGTGTGTGTGTGTGTGTGTGTGTGTGTGTGTGTGTGTGTCTGAACACCAGGTGTGTTCAGGAGCATTGTTGGAGTGTTGCTATTGTGAGGAACTGAAAACCACTGACCAACACACACCTGCTCTAAAGTCAATAGTGCTGTATTTATGTGTTATTTAAAGGGTGTGTTGGTGATATGAGCCTATAGGCGCAACAACACACACACACACACTCTGTTTTCCGTCGTTAAACTAGCAAAAGTGGATTCGGACACGCCTGAAAAGCTTCAGAACACTCAGATCGGTAAAATAGGGCCCTATGGATGTTTAATTATTATAAATGTATTGTAACATAAGTTTGGGGTCAGTATGTTTTTTTTAGTTTTTTTTTAAGGAAATTACTACTTTTATTAAGTAAGGACACATTAAATCAAGCAAAAGTGACAGTAAAGACATTTATGTTACAAAAGATTATATTTCAAATAAATGCTGTTCTTTCTATTCATCAAAGAATCCTGAGAAATACAGTTTCCAACACTGAAAATAATCATAAATGTGTGTTGAGCATCAAATCCTCATTTTGAATGATTTCTGAAGGATAATGGAGTAATGATGATGAAAATCACAGGAATAAATCACACTGCACTATATTTTGCTCAAATAAATGCAGCCATGGAGAGGATAAGAGACTTCTTTCAGAAGCCATAAAAAAAATCTAACTGATCCAAACTTTTGAACGGTAGTGGATTTAAAACTGCATTTTATGTGATTTTCTCAATTTATTATTTAAATCTGCTGAAAGTTTAATGTTAGTCATATTTTAGTAGTGTACTTGAGATGAGCTGCAGACACTGCAGTTATAGATTTGATTGGCTCTATAAAGCGGATGTCTCATGAATATTAATGAGGAGGCGTGTCTTTGCGCTGCAGCAGGTTTCCGCTCGGTCTTGTTGTCTTTGAGTTGTATGGAGGTGTATCAGAGCGTGTCTGTCTCTCCAGCGGTGACCCGGGCCACAGGGGTCACTCGCAGACCTCCAGATCTCTGAGGGGAACAATGACCCCACATCCGCTGGGTCAGCCGTGACGGGTCAGGATCACACCACAGAACCGGTTTCACAGACAAGGCTAGTCCCAGACTAAAATGCATGTTTGAGCTGTTTTAACTGAAGTCATATCTTAAAATATGTCAGTGCCATGTTTTGTTTGAAGGATGCACACCAGTAATGTTTTTTTTTCTAAGGCAGGTTTATAAAAGCTAAATAAATGTCCTAATTGAACTGAGGCCTAATCCTGGCTTAATCTCAGCCCTGTAAGAGCTAGTAATAGTGATGTTTGACTTCAACACAATACAGAAAAGAGAGGTTTGACTTTATACCATACCATACCTAAAACAATACAAAAAAAAATGTTCATTACATGAAATAAACAATATCTAAGAAGTTTGTTTCATTGTACTTTAACTAGTTGTCAAGGCAACATAATAAAACAATTTAAATAAACTAATATAAAACCTAAAAACTTTGATGGTAAAAATGGTAACGCTTTACAAAAAGGTTCCATTCATTAACATTAGTTAACTACACTAAATACAAAAACATTTAAAAAATCTAAAGTTTAAAATCCAGTTGTATTATTAGTTAATACAGAGTTAATATTGATGCACAGTTAATATTAGTTAATACACAGTTAATATTAATGCACAGTTAATATTAGTTAATGCACAGTTAATATTAATGCACAGTTAATATTAGTTAATACACAGTTAATATTAATGCACAGTTAATATTAGTTAATGCACAGTTAATATTAGTTAATACACAGTTAATATTAATGCACAGTTAATATTAGTTAAAGCACAGTTAATATTAGTTAATACACAGTTAATATTAATGCACAGTTAATATTAGTTAATACACAGTTAATATTAATGCACAGTTAATATTAGTTAATACACAGTTAATATTAGTTAATACACAGTTAATATTAATGCACAGTTAATATTAGTTAATACACAGTTAATATTAATGCACAGTTAATATTAGTTAATACACAGTTAATATTGATGCACAGTTAATATTAGTTAAAGCACAGTTAATATTAGTTAATGCTCAGTTAATATTAATGCACAGTTAATATTAGTTAATGCACAGTTAATATTAGTTAATGCACAGTTAATATTAATGCACAGTTAATATTAGTTAATACACAGTTAATATTAATGCACAGTTAATATTAGTTAATGCACAGTTAATATTAGTTAATACACAGTTAATATTAATGCACAGTTAATATTAGTTAATACACAGTTAATATTAATGCACAGTTAATATTAGTTAAAGCACAGTTAATATTAGTTAATGCTCAGTTAATATTAATGCACAGTTAATATTAGTTAAAGCACAGTTAATATTAGTTAATACACAGTTAATATTGATGCACAGTTAATATTAGTTAAAGCACAGTTAATATTAATGCACAGTTAATATTAGTTAATACACAGTTAATATTAATGCACAGTTAATATTAAAGCACAGTTAATATTAGTTAATACACAGTTAATAATATTGCACTGTTAATATTAGTTAAAGCACAGTTAATATTAGTTAAAGCACAGTTAATATTAGTTAATGCACAGTTAATATTAGTTTATGCTCAGTTAATATTAGTTAAAGCACAGTTAATATTAGTTAATGCTCAGTTAATATTAGTTAATGCTCAGTTAATAATAATGCACTGTTAATATTAGTTAATGCACAGTTAATATTAGTTAATGCTCAGTTAATATTAGTTAATGCTCAGTTAATATTAGTTAAAGCACAGTTAATATTAGTTAATGCTCAGTTAATAATAATGCACTGTTAATATTAGTTAATGCTCAGTTAATATTAGTTAATGCACAGTTAATATTAGTTAAAGCACAGTTAATATTAGTTAATACACAGTTAATATTAATGCACATTTATTATTAGTTAAAGCACAGTTAATATTAGTTAATGCACAGTTAATATTAGTTAAAGCACAGTTAATATTAGTTAATGCACATTTATTATTAGTTAAAGCACAGTTAATATTAGTTAATGCACAGTTAATATTAGTTAAAGCACAGTTAATATTAGTTAAAGCACAGTTAATATTAGTTAATACACAGTTAATAAAAAAAACCTCCTATTTCATGCACACTAAAGTAGCGCAGCTTCATACTCACTCATGCATGACCTTGAGCGTGACCTCCTGACCCTGTTTGACCCCACTGTGTGTTCCCAGCACGTACGGTCTGCTGATCACAGCGAGTGCGTCTTCCTGTTGTTCCCATGGTGTTTTGTTGTAAGTCCGTGCATTGCTGCGTGTCGTCTGAACATCTGTGGAGAGACCGGATCATCTCAGAGCGGCCTCCTTCAGACCCGTACAGATGAGCTGAGAGGAGAGCGATACGCCGTAATCTCCTCATAAGAGATGTTTAATGTCCTGCACAAGAGCTTTCAGCATTTTAACTGCACGTATCAGTTTCATCACCCCTATAAAGCTACTGCATGTCATTTCTAAACCCTCTAAATGATAAACATGATCAAAACTTCGCACTCAATCTCCTCCAGTCCTTCTGTCTCTGATTGATAGTTTAGACTCTTTTATCAAGTAAAAGTCTTTGTGTAATTGTACAAACGTCCTTCAGCTCGTGCTTCACGTGTCTTTCAGCTGTCAAATCTGCACTGTGATTGTATTAAGCAAATGTAAGGACGACTTTAATATTGTTATTAATATTTCAGCTGGACTGAAGCAGGTTTACTTGATGTCAGATATGATTGTCAGGCTTCATCTCTCAATCATTGCATTGTATGTTTTAAAACTACAGAGCTTTAATCATCAAACTAAGCATTTAAATATCCTCTTACTATTGGCAGATATTTATATGCATTTTTTATGCATTACAGTATGCAGGATTTACATTACAAGCATGAGAATTTCATCACTTTTTGTCCATATAAATATCAGCATCTGCATTGAATTGCATATTTGACTGCGTTTGAGTCTTTGAGTAGAAGGTTTATTAGCGACCCATCTGTTTAAACAGATCCCTCCAAAAATTACACACAGATAAATAAATAAATCTCTGCATAAACAGCCGGCCGTTTCAGTTTCCCGAGCAGTGAAAGCAGCATCTCGGCGGATGAAGCGAATGAAAGCGTTTTCAGAGATGAATGTGAATCTGAGCTGGAGTAAATATTTACTTTTCACCCATTTTCTTCAATCCTCACAGTTGTCAGTTTGCGTCGGTTCTCCTGACGGAGCGGATATTTTTCCAGCTCTCGCTCTCATCAGCGCGCCGTGATGAGGAATATACTGGGAGATGTGTTATTAAATCAGATGAATGAAGTCGGTCCTACAATAACACGGGCCTGTCGGCAGCGCCGCTCCTCGTCGTTTTAAAAGCTCAGACTTTCAAATGAAAACTGGCTGGGAATTAGGAGTGTAATTATGACTTTTCGCCCTCATCATGGAAACAGATTGATCTCTGGCAGCGTTTTATTAAATGCGTCTCCACAGTAATGATTTAAGAAAATGACCATCCAGAATTCACTGGGAATGAGGCTGTCGGCCGGCCTCAATCATCCTCCAGCGCTGCCTGATGGGAGATTGTGTGTGGGAAAAGACTCTTTCCCGATTTCTTATAATCATGCTTGAGCGTATATATCCGATCTTAATCCACACTATTACAGCAGCAGGCAGTGGAAAAGCAGTTATTTTGGGTTATGAATGACATTCTCATCTTCACGCTCTATTATTTGTCTTTGACACTTCAAACCTGAACACGGGTCACTCGCGTTTGTCCAAAACTTGTTACCACACTGGCCAATCGTGGTTGAAACAATATTTTGCATTATATAATAATAGTAATAATAATATTTAATCAATACGTAATAAATCATTTTACAATACATTTTTATAAAATATCAAATTATTTTTATTACATTTATTACATTTTATACATTTTTAATTTCAGTCAAACATTTGAAATATTGTATATTATATTGTTATTATTTATATATTATTAATTAGTAATATACATATAATTTAAACAATTATTCATGTTATTTAATCATTAAATCTTTAATTATTCTAATAATTATAAATAAGTAGTATTACTATTATTGTTATTAATTTATTGAATTTTTGTATTATATATATTGTTACTATTAACAATAATTACTATAATTTACAATTATAATTATTATTACTATTATTATTACATTACAATTTTAGTGCTGTCAAACCGGATTAATGACATCTAACATAAAAGTTTGTGTATATATATTTGTCTATGTGTATGTATATATACACACATATTATATAAACAAACAGATTATATATCATTCATGAATATTTAAAAAAATAATATATACAAATAATATACACACATGTACAACTGTTAACAACTAACTTGCTCTCTTGATCTGACCTCTCAGTCCGTGTGTGT
>CM040928.1:1537500-1540000 GCA_023029165.1 Gobiocypris rarus
GGGGGGGGGATTCTTCAACCACCACCAATGTGCAGCACCACCTGATGATGTGACGGCATGCAGACATATTGCTCCAGAACGCCCATCACACACCAGCTGATTGGTGGAGAGGAGCCAATGGGGATTATTAGGAGGCCATGATGGACAGAGGCCAATGGGCAAATTTTGTCAGGATACCGGGGTTACACCCCTACTCTTTTCCGAAGGACATACTGGGATTTTTTATGTCCATAGAGAGTAATGACCTCGGTTTAACCTCTCATCCGAAGGACGGTGCTTGTTACATCACCCCATCATTATACTGGGGTGTTAGGACCCACACAGACCACCAGGTGAGCGCCCCCTGCTGGCCTCACTAACAACAGCAGCTACCTGGTTTTCCCAGTTGGTCTCCCATCCAGGCACTGACCGGGCTCAGCCCTGTTTAGCTTCAGTGGGAATCCAGTCTTGGGCTACAGGATGATATGGCTGCTGTTATTAATGGCTAGATGTTATTAATTCTGTGGCGTATTCTCACTGGATCTCCCAGCGCTGTGTAGTAGCGTGTCCAGTTATGTTTGCCGTTTGATGCAACAAAATGTAGTCGCACTGCAGGAAAAAAGGGTACGCTGTAGACAGACAAACTCCACAGTATCTTTCCAGGAGGTAAACTTTAACTAGTTGTTCCTCAGTAGTTCTCTAGTTGTCTCTAGTGTGCCATGCGTAGGCTGGTTTAAATCAGACGCGAGCGCTGCCTCTCTGTTCCTTTCCCGCGGCTAATTAATTTCCTGTATTGACCGTGTCTCACTAGAACACCCACATTTGAAGGCATGTGTCTTATCTCTGGCTTTAATTAGCTCTGTCTGCTGTTATGGCAGCTCTTCACCTCACGTAACCCTGAATCATGGAGGAGAACCATTACAATTACTGTATAACTCAACTGCTGTCACCTTTATGTCAGTTTACTTTTTTCCCCCCAAACCATTTTTTTCTTCTTCATATATGAGTGTCATGATGAAACTGACCCTGGTTTAATTGAGATCTCCAGTCTTTAACGGTGTTCCTGAACACATGTCGTCTGCTGCTCCTCCAGTAACAGTGATTTGAATATTGGCTCTCGGCGGAGCTTCACTGATGGAAAATCACAAACCACATCCATCCTTTCTTTTGTTCTCTTCAGGCTGATTGTGGTTTTGTTGTTTCTTCATCACAAGTTTCTGTTGATCAGCATAAAGTCTGAATGCATTGTTCGTCTCCTCTATTATTGGGAGTCAGCGCTCATCTGCAGAAAGTCAAACTCTGATCAACTGTGTTGCGTTGCCAGCTATTGGATATTGCGTGTGTGTGTGTGTGTGTGTGTGTGTACACAACAGGAAAAAGCAACAAATCCCCAATGCTAGGTTTCTTTTCATTAATTTTGAACAAATTTGCGAATTACAGTTTGTTCCACCTTGCGGCATTCAGTCCCCCAGGTTGTTGCTACTGCAGTGAAATTAATGCACTCTTGCAGGGCTCATACGTTTTTGTAGGCTGATAAAAAACAAGGCATTTGGTCACCAAGAGCAATGCAAAGCGTGGGATGCAGTGGGGTAAAGCACGCCACCACTGGACTCTAGAGCAGTGAGACGTGTTCTCTGAGTGACCAATCACGCTTCTCTGTCTGACCATCCCATGGACGAGTCTGGGTTTGGCGGTTGCCAGGGGAACGGGACTTGCCTGACTGCATTGTGCCAAGTGTAAAGTTTGGTGGAGGGGGGATTATGGGGTGGGGTTGTTTTTCAGCGGTTGGCCCCTTAGTTCCAGTGAAAGGAACTCTTAATGCTTCACCAAGACATTTTTGGACAATTTCATGCTCCCAACTTTGTGGGAACAGTTTGTGGACGGCCCCTTCCTGTCCTAACATGACTGCGCTCCAGTGCACAAAGCGTCGCTCCATAAAGACATGGATGAACGAGTTTGGTGTGGAGGAACTGGACTGGCCTGCACAGAGTCCTGACCTCATCCCGATAGAACACCTTTGGGATGAATTAGAGCGGAGACTGCGAGCCAGGCCTTCTCGTCCAACATCAGTGCCTGACCTCACAAATGCGCTTCTAGAAGAATTCCCATAAACACACTCCTAAACCTTGAGGAAAGCCTTCCCAGAAGAGTTGAAGCTGTTAGAGCTGCAAAGGGTGGGCCGACTCCATATTAAACCCTACGGATTAAGAATGGGATGGCATGGGCAGGTGTCCCAAAACTTTTGGCAATTCAGTGTGTATGTACACCCCATTGGCAGATATTTGTTGTTGTTTTAAGCACAATTAAGCCAAATTTTGATTTTTTTCATTCAACAAGATGAAATATTTTCAGTCATGTTGCTCCTCAAGTATCTTTATTGAAGAATGTTTAGATATTTGTGCTGGAAAACCAGACCGACACACTATTGTAAGAGCATCATTGTAAGCAGTGTGTTGAATTTGAATTGAATTAAACAGGAAGCAGAATTGTTTAATTCTGAAGAAGCTCTAATGACTGGACT
>CM040928.1:1545000-1592500 GCA_023029165.1 Gobiocypris rarus
TGAGTGTGTGAGTGAGTGAGTGAGTGAGGAGTGAGTGAGTGTGTGAGTGTAGGAGTGAGTGAGTGAGTGAGTGTGTGTGTGTGAGAGTGTGAGGAGTGAGTGAGTGAGTGTGTGAGTGTGTGAGTGAGTGAGTGAGGAGTGAGGAGTGAGTGAGTGAGGAGTGAGTGAGTGAGTGAGTGAGGAGGAGGAGTGTGTGTGTGAGAGTGTGAGTGAGTGAGTGAGGTGTGTGAGTGTGTGAGTGAGTGAGTGAGTGAGTGAGTGAGTGTTTGAGTGAGGAGGAGTGAGTGAGTGAGTGAGTGAGTGAGTGTGTGAGTGAGTGAGTGAGTGAGTGAGTGAGTGTGAGTGAGTGAGTGAGTGAGTGAGTGAGGAGTGAGTGAGTGAGTGAGTGAGGAGTGTGTGAGTGAGTGAGTGAGGAGTGAGGAGGAGTGAGTGAGGAGTGAGTGAGTGAGTGAGTGAGGAGTGAGTGTGTGTGAGTGAGTGAGTGTGAATGTGTGTGTGTGTGTGAGGAGTGAGGAGTGAGTGAGTGAGTGAGGAGTGAGTGAGTGAGGAGTGAGGAGTGAGTGAGTGTGTGTGTGAGAGTGTGAGGAGTGAGTGTGTGTGTGAGAGTGTGAGGAGTGAGTGAGTGAGGAGGAGGAGTGAGGAGTGAGAGGAGGTGTGGAGGAGTGAGTGAGGAGTGAGTGTGTGAGTGTGTGAGTGAGTGAGGAGTGAGTGAGTGTGTGTGTGTGAGAGTGAGTGAGTGTGTGAGTGTGTGAGTGAGTGAGGAGGAGTGAGGAGGAGTGAGTGAGGAGGAGGAGGAGTGAGTGAGTGAGGAGTGAGTGTGTGTGTGAGAGTGTGAGGAGTGAGTGAGTGTGAGTGTGTGAGTGAGTGAGTGAGTGAGGAGTGAGTGAGTGAGTGTTTGAGTGAGGAGTGAGTGAGGAGTGAGTGAGTGAGTGAGTGAGTGAGTGAGTGAGTGTGTGAGTGAGTGAGTGAGTGAGTGTGAGTGAGGAGTGAGTGAGTGAGGAGGAGTGAGTGAGTGAGTGAGTGAGGAGTGAGTGAGGAGTGAGTGAGGAGTGAGTGAGTGAGTGAGTGAGTGAGGAGTGAGTGAGTGAGGAGGAGTGAGTGAGTGAGTGAGTGAGTGAGTGTGTGTGTGAGAGTGAGTGAGTGAGTGAGTGTGTGTGTGAGGAGTGAGTGAGTGAGTGAGGAGTGGAGTGAGTGAGTGAGTGAGTGAGTGTTTGAGTGAGGAGTGAGTGAGTGAGTGAGGAGTGAGTGAGGAGTGAGTGGAGTGAGTGAGGAGTGAGTGAGGAGTGAGTGTGTGAGTGTGTGAGTGTGTGAGGAGTGAGTGAGTGAGTGAGTGAGTGTGTGAGTGTGTGAGTGAGTGAGTAAGTGTCTCAGTGTGAGTGAGGAGTGAGTGAGGAGTGAGTGAGGAGGAGTGAGTGAGTGAGGAGTGAGTGAGTGAGTGAGTGAGTGAGTGAGTGTGTGAGTGAGTGAGTAAGTGTCTCTGTGTGTATGTGTGAGTGAGTGAGGAGTGAGTGAGTGAGTGTGTGAGTGAGTCAGTGTTTGAGTGATTGAGTGAGGAGTGAGTGAGAGAGTGAGTGAGGAGTGAGTGAGTGAGTGAGGAGTGAGTGAGTGAGTGAGTGAGTGAGTGAGTGAGTGAGTGAGTGAGTGTGTGAGTGAGTCAGTGTTTGAGTGATTGAGTGAGGAGTGAGAGAGGAGTGTGTGTGTGTGAGAGTGTGAGGAGTGAGTGAGTGAGTGAGTGAGTGAGTGAGTGAGTGAGTGAGGAGTGAGTGAGTGAGTGAGTGAGGAGTGAGTGAGTGTGAGTGAGTGAGTGAGTGAGTGAGTGTGTGTGTGAGTGTGTGAGGAGTGAGTGAGTGAGTGTGTGAGTGTGTGAGGAGTGAGTAAGTGCCTCAGTGTGTATGTGTGAGGAGTGAGTGAGTGAGTGAGTGAGTGAGGAGGAGTGAGTGAGTGAGTGAGTGAGTGAGTGTGTGTGTGAGTGTGTGAGTGAGTGAGTGAGTAAGTGTCTCTGTGTGTATGTGTGAGTGAGTGAGTGAGTGAGTGAGTGAGTGAGTGAGTGAGTGAGTGAGTGAGTGTGTGAGTGAGTGAGTGTGTGAGTGTGTGAGTGAGTGTGTGAGTGAGTGAGTGAGTGGAGTGAGTGAGTGAGTGTGTGAGTGAGTGAGGAGTGAGGAGTGAGTGAGTGAGTGAGTGAGGAGTGAGTGAGTGAGTGAGTGAGGAGGAGTGTGTGTGTGAGTGTGTGAGTGAGTGAGTGAGTGAGTGAGTGAGTGAGTGAGTGAGTGAGTGAGTGTTTGAGTGTTTGAGTGATTGAGTGAGGAGTGAGTGAGTGTGTGAGTGAGTGTGTGAGTGAGTGTTTGAGTGTTTGAGTGTTTGAGTGTTTGAGTGATTGAGTGAGTGAGGAGTGAGTGAGGAGTGAGTGAGTGAGTGAGTGAGTGAGTGAGTGAGTGAGTGAGAGTGTCTCTGTGTGTATGTGTGAGGAGTGAGTGAGTGTGTGAGTGAGTGAGTAAGTGTCTCTGTGTGTATGTGTGAATGTGTGAGTGAGTGAGTGAGTGAGGAGTGGTGAGTGAGTGTGAGTGTGTGAGGAGTGAGGAGGAGGAGTGAGTGTGAGTGAGTGTGTGAGTGTGTGAGTGAGTGAGTGAGGAGTGAGTGAGTGTGTGTGAGTGAGTGAGGTGAGGAGTGAGGAGTGAGTGAGGAGTGAGTGAGTGAGGAGTGAGTGAGTGAGTGTGTGTGTGTATATGTGTGTGTGCACGAGTGTGTGAGTGAGTGAGTGAGTGAGTGAGGAGTGAGTGAGTGAGTGAGGAGTGAGTGAGTGAGTGAGTGAGTGAGTGAGTGAGTGAGTGTGTGTGTGTGTGTGTGTGTGTGTGTGTGTGTGTTTATTTTATTTTGGCGTCTCATCAGTAGGAGGTTTTGATCAATAAAGTTCATGAAGTGTCACCTTTCAGTCCTGCTCCTGAAGGAACGACATAAACACTCCGACCATCATAAACACAACCTAATCAAAGTCTTCGGGATCAGTAGAGCTGATTAAAGTGGTGTGTGAAGTGAACAGCTCTTACTACTGTAGGTCCCCACTGGAACACTGCGTTGACCAATCAGAGCTCTTGTTTGTTCTGTTTATAAATTCCATGTCTCATGATTTTACGCAAGTTTGTCATTGACTATATTTATATATGACGTTGTGCTGAGTGAGGGAGCGGTCTAGTGTTTCGGGTCAGCGACGTTTACAAAGCCACAATGCCATGACAAATTCAATTTCTGCGTAAATCTCCTTCCCATGTAGCTAATTCTCTGTGTTTTCATAATCTCATTTGGGTTTTGGAAGCTGTAGATGTGATGGATAACCCTCTGAGCACTGCGTTTAAGCCTAGAAGTGAAAGTGGCATGTTAATATTCCAGTCTATTATAACTAACCCTTTCATTTTACGCTTTTCCATTTCAAACCCATGCTAAAAGTTTCAGATTGAGAGGAATGTGTGGCTGTGAGACACACATCACAGATCACCCTGTCGTGCCCTCGACTGAAAGAACGCTATTGATCCACGGCGGCCCAAATCATCAAATCAATTCATTATGCCTCTCTCAGACCTCCAGCTCTGGACGAGACTTTGATGTGACGCCCTGGAGCGAGAGAAGAATGAGAGAAAGCTCATTTCTTTTATCAAAGAGAAGTATGACCACTTTAGCAAAACCTCATTGTCCATCAAACCCTCCAGAACAAGCATTTTCCTCATCGCATACAGTTTTGGTTGCCCACAAACCATTCTTGTTCTGAGCCAAAATGTTAAGTTCTGTCATCATTTACTTACCGAACCCATATGATGATGTTTTTGCCCCCTCACGAACACAACATGAGAGTGTTTGATGAATTTTCATGCAGCTCATTTATCAGTTTTTTAATGGGAATTATTCTTAATTTGTGTTTCCAATATCTCTCAAATCCTCTCAAAACCAGATTTATTAACATGCGTAGCAACACATGTTTTTATTGAATTTAAGTGTATTTTGTCTTACTAAACCTTTTTCCACTTATTCCAGTGCACTAAGGCAAAATACACTTATAATTATGAGTGTTTGTGGAGAAAACCTGGCCTGAAAAGTTTTAAGTGATTTTAAAATCTTGAAGCTTGAAAGTTTTAAGACCGTAGGGAGACAGACAGCAATAGTTGCTTTTTGCTATGCGGTTGCTAGGTTGTTCTGAGTGGTTGCTAGGGTGTTCCTGGGGTAATCTGTGGGTTGCTATGTGATTGATAGGGTGTTTTGGGTGGTTGCTACTAGGGTTTTACGGGTGTTCTGGGTGTTGTTGAAGTGTTCTGGGTGGGTGGTAGGATGTTGTTGCTTGTTAGGTGGTTGCTAGGGTGTTCCTGTGGTGACCTGGGTGGTTGTTAGGGTGTTGATATGGTGTTTCTGTGGTGATCTTGTTGGTTTTAAGGGTGTTCTTGGTGTTGTTGAAGTGTTTTGGGTTGGTGCTAGGATGTTGTTGCTTGTTTGGTAGTTGCTAGCGTGTTCCTGTGGTGACCTGGGTGGTTGTTATGGTGATGCTAGGGTATTTCTTTGGTGATTTTGTTGGTTGTAAGGGTGTTCTGGGTGTTTCTATGTGGCTCCTATGTGTTTGTTGAAGTGTTCTGAGTTGGTGCCAGTGTGTTGTTACTTGCTAAGTGGTTGCTAGGGTGTTGCTGAGGTGATCTGGGTGGTTATAAGGGTGTTGCTGGTTGCTAAGTGGTTCCTATGCGGTTGTTTCAGTGTTCTGGGTGGTTGTTAGGGGTTTTCTGTGATGATTCTGGGTGGTTATAAGTGTTTTCTGGGTGTTGCTGGTTGCTTGTTGGTTCCTATGCAGTTGTTGGAGTGTTCTGGGTGGGTGATTAGGTTGTTGTTGCTTGTTAGGTGGTATGGTGTTGCCTAGGGTGATCTGAGTGGTTGCTATGTGAATGCTAGGGTGTGTTGGGTGGTTGTTACTAGGGTATTCCTGTTGTGGTAAACAACAGTTAAGATGGCATTCCAGGGATCAATTTATGGCAGGGCCCCTCTCTAACTGCTGATGTGGAACAAGATGTGCCACACTGTGATTGAATTCTTGGTGAATGAACATAAACCAATGGTCAGCAACATCAGATAAGATGCTAAGACAACTGCCAGACACCTCTTACAGGGAAGGAAAGCGGACCTTCTGCACCCACCACCACCAAGGAGAAGACTTCTCATTGGACAACAGGTTGACTCTAACCAGGCAAGAACTGCTATAATAATTCCTTCAGGACCTCCCGGATGCAGCAAACAAAGAGAGGGCACAGATATCTATCTAAATCCATTCATGCATATGTTTGGAGGCCTTAAATTGATATAAACTGAAATACATCCACTTCGTCTTCATGCAAACCACAGTTCATGTTAATGGTTATTGACGGTTATTGGCTATTAACTGATAAACTAATACATGGACAATAACAGTTTATTATTGTGTTGGGTCTCTACCTGTTCTATATGATGCCTTTAATAGTTTGAACAAGGTTAGGTAAAGAAATGATGCATGAGTAAAACGTTAAAGACACTGTACTTTATGCTATGCAAATGAGATCCACATTGGACTGGGCAACACCGTGGCTACTTCTGACACCAGTCACACTCCAGGATGGGAAAGACTCCTGACACACCCTTGTTCTCAACGGGGAAGGAGACATTAACAGACATACCACGTCCTAAGTTTCTGACCTGACGAGGAAAGAGACTACCACAGATAGCTGAGGTTAAGCTTCTGTGAGCAAAACCTTTTATATTGCTTTTGTCTGTAGTTTAGCTGCAGAAGGGTCCCAACATCAAGGGACCTCGTCTGACCCTTACAGATCCTCCAGGAGTGCAGTCCATAAAAGACCTCTGCATCGACAGACATTGCCTGTCCCTCACAGCCAGTCTGCAAAGGACGCTGTGAAGATTCATCCGACCCAGCTGCCGAGTCCACCCTTTGAGGACCCTGTTGGCGTAGCCAAAGTTCAGCATCCTCCAGCCCAGAGTGAACGACTACTGGATCGCAACTCTGCACGCTTCCCACATCACCAATGGAAGACGTCTCTACTGCCGGATTGATCATGAACGGTGTGGAACGTAAATATAAACTTACCAAAACTCTTTCTAGAGACCATGGCATTAGTTTATTCCCGCAGCATGTTTTAATAATAAAGCGTTGACCAAAGTGCACACAGACAAGACACCTAAAAACAGTATAGACAAAACCAATGCCTCAACACACTGCAGTGCCAAAAGCTAAACAAAGATGCGCCTTCAAACGTCTTTTACAAATGTTTCGATTTGAAGCGAGTCTAATGTGAGGTGGAAGACTATTCCATCTCTTTGGTGCTGCCACTGCTTGTTGTTGCTTGCCAGGGTGTTTCTGGCTGGTTGTTAGGGTGTTCTGGGTGGTTTGATAGGGCGATCCTGTAGGGATCTGGGTGGTTGTAAGGGTGTTTTGGGTGTTGCTGATTGCTAGGTGGTTGATGGGGTGTTTTGGGTGGGTGCCAGGGTGTTGCTAGGTTATTCTGGCTGGTTGTTAGGGTGATTTGGGTGGTTGTACGGGTGTTCTGGGTGTTGCTGGTTGCTAGGTGGTTACTATGCAAATATTGGTTTGTTCTGGGTGGGTTCCAGGGTGTTGTTGCTTGCTAGGGTGTTACTGGGGTGTTCTGGGTGGTTGTTAGTGCGTTGTTGCTTGCTTGTGTGTTCTGGGTGGGTGCCAGGGTGTTGTTGCTTGCTAGGGTGTTGCTGGGGTGTTCTGGGTGGTTGTTAGGCTGTTGTTGCTTGTTTGGGGGTTCTGGGTGGTTGTTAGGGTGTTGTTGCTTGCTAGGGTGTTGCTGGGTGTTCTGGGTGGTTGTTAGGCTGTTGCTGGTTGCTAAGTGGTTACTATGCAGATATTGGTGTGTTCTGGGTGGGTGCCAGGGTGTTGTTGCTTGCTTAGGGTGTTACTGGGGGGTTCTGGGTGGTTGTTAGGGTGTTGTTGCTTGCTTGGGGGTTCTGGGTGGTTGTTAGGGTGTTGATGCTTGCTAGGCTGTTGCTGAGTGTTCTGGGTAGTTGTTAGGGCGTTTCTGTAGTGATATGGGTGGTTGTAAGGGTGTTCTCTGTGTTGCTGGTTGCTAGGTGGTTGTTATGGTGTTTTTGGGGTGTTCTGGGTGGTTGTTGGGGTGTTATTGGTGGTTTGCAAGGGTGTTTCTTTCATGATCTGGGTGTTGCTGGTTGCTATGTTGTTGTTGGGGTGTTCTAATGGGTGCCAGGGTGTTGTTGCTTGCTAGGATGTTGCTGGGGTGTTCTGGGTGGTTGCTAGGGTGTTGCAGGCTTATACATTTCAAATCAGAAGTTCAACATTACATAAAACAATGAACAACTGTAATTTTGTACAGAACATTTGTGTGCAATACAAAAAAATTAATGCTGAAAGAAAAATATTGCTTGTGTTAAAGGGTTACTTCAGCGATTAGCATTAAGCTTTGTATCAGTAGAAACCCAGGAGTATATTCAAATTATCTTACTTTCCCCCCTCATATGACCCTGAGACGAGAGAATTATGTATTTTATTTCTGGATAAATTCCTCCAATGATGCAAATATCGTCATTTTGCTTCATCGGAGGAGTTTTTGTCCAGAGGCTGAAGACTACAGCCAGCAGGAGGCGCTATTCCCACATGTTTTCAACATCACACTCACAGCACTGCCCGGAGCCATGGAGATTCATGTAAACGGAGCGGTGGAGAGCAAAGTGAGTGTTTCAACTTTTAAAATTAACTTCCTATAACAGTTAAGCTTCCAGAGACATGAACTGATCACGCGCCAGACTGATCACGCGTCGTGAATCCCGTGATTACCTCCGCTCATGTGATGAATGAGATCCGATCCTGCTGCGTTTGTGCCGTGACACTCAATCGGCTCACTCGCATTATATCCAACAGACACGTTCAGTTTTTAATTGTAGTGTCTCTAACTGAACTGATTTTCTGAAAATGAACGCGGTGGGAAAGTGATCCAGTAATCCAGTAGCCGACTAGCCGTGCCCAGAGTAGGGCAGTGAAGCAGTGCATTCTGGGAATTGTTGTCTTTCATCCCCATGAGACAAAAATACATTTTCTGTGTTTTCTCAGTCTATAAGGCACTAAATTCAAAAATAATTTCACATTTCTACTACATTAATGACCCAGTTTAAATACAGATTCTTCTTCCCAGCGCTGAAGTACCCATTTAACAAATGATAAAAAATAAACTTTTTATAAGCACTTTTTTGCAGTTTGACCATGACTGGCAAGCTCAAAAACGTCATAAAAGCTTTTTAACAGTTGTGGATATGATCTCTGCTTGATTTTTTATGATGCTCTTGTGGTGGCTATGGAGCTTGACACAGTCGTGGTCACTATTAAATGGTCAATACATGAAACATATCAGTGTAAACAGTTTTCAAAATCTCTCGGTTTGTGTTCCATGGAAACATAAAGACATGAGGGTGAAAAAATAATGACCAAATTCTCATTTTGAGTCAGTTTGTAATGTGTGTTTTGGGTTCATTGTCTGATATCTGGAGAGTTTTACATTCTCTGTGAGAAATTACAGTCCGTTTGAGCCGCGTGTTTACAGGTCAGTGCTCGTAACCTGCGAAACGTCACGTTGAGATTTACACGGCTCTCACGGGTCTGTTCTCTCTCAGCAACAACATCTCAGTGTTTGGTCTCGCGGCCGAAGCCAAAACAGGCCACCATGCCGCTCAGCTTCCCACAAACTCATCACACTTTTACCCTGGTAACGGTTTGCCTTGAGGACAGAATATCTCATCGAGGGTTTCCGAAAGGGTTTGGATCCATTCATTGGAGCTTTTTTCCCCTTTTGAAGCTTCGTTTAAACTCGACACTGTGCAACTCAGGCCCATTACCGTCTACAGAGTAAATATGAGGGGAGATGAGTGATGAGAACGGCATTGGTGTGAAATGAGACAAAAGCAACAGTGTTGAACGGCAGAGGAGAGTTTGTGATTGTAATAGAGGAGGAAGAGAGACTTTACGAGCAGTAAAAGGAAACCTAGAGTGTCTAAAGAGATTTGAGAAGATCAGACATCACGAGGTTCAGACATCACTGTCAATAAAGCTCCTGTAAAACAGCAGAGAGGGACGGAGTCCACTGCTCAAGTATCTTTAATTCTTCATGGCTTTATATAAAGCACGTGAACAGAAGAAAGGCAAAGAAGACGTTTTCTCACCTCCTGAGCTGTGAAATTAACCACAGAACATTTGCTCCAGTTTGTTTAGGTCTTCATGAACAGTGTTGGGAATAAAGGCGTTATAGATAAACAGCGTTAACCAGGGGATAACGCTTCACTACCAAAGGAGAAGTACGGTACTGATAATATTTACACTATAGTAATACGGTACTGATAATATTTACACTATAGTAGTACGGTACTGATAATATTTACACTATAGTAATAAGGTAATGGATAATATTTACACTATAGTAATACAGTACTGATAATATTTACTCTGTAGTAATACAGTACTGATAATATTTAGTAGTACAGTACTGATACTATTTACACTATAGTAGTACGGTACTGATCATATTTACTCTATAGTAATAAGGCAATGGATAATATTTACACTATAGTAGTACGGTACTGATAATATTTACACTATAGTAGTACGGTACTGATAATATTTACACTATAGTAATACAGTACTGATAATATTTACACTATAGTAGTACGGTACTGATAATATTTACACTATAGTAATACAGTACTGATAATATTTACACTATAGTAGTATGGTACTGATAATATTTACACTATAGTAGTAGCACGGTACTGATAATATTTACACTATAGTAATACGGTACTGATAATATTTACTCTATAGTAATACGGTACTGATAATATTTACTCTATAGTAATACAGTACTGATAATATTTACACTATAGTAGTACGGTACTGATAATATTTACACTATAGTAGTACGGTACTGATAATATTTACACTATAGTAATACAGTACTGATAATATTTACACTATAGTAGTATGGTACTGATAATATTTACACTATAGTAGTACGGTACTGATAATATTTACACTATAGTAATACAGTACTGATAATATTTACACTATAGTAGTATGGTACTGATAATATTTACACTATAGTAGTACGGTACTGATAATATTTACACTATAGTAGTACGGTACTGATAATATTTACACTATAGTACAGTACTGATAATATTTACACTATAGTAGTATGGTACTGATAATATTTACACTATAGTAGTACGGTACTGATAATATTTACTCTATAGTAATACAGTACTGATAATATTTACACTATAGTAATACGGTACTGATAATATTTACACTATAGTAGTACGGTACTGATAATATTTACACTATAGTACCGTATTACTATAGTATCGGTACTGATAATATTTACACTATAGTAATACGGTTACTGATAATATTTACTCTATAGTATAGTAGCAGGTACTGATAATATTTACTCTATAGTAATACGGTACTGATAATATTTACACTATAGTAGTACGGTACTGATTATATTTACTCTATAGTAATACGGTACTGATAATATTTACACTATAGTAGTGCACGTACTGATAATATTTACACTATAGTAGTACGGTACTGATAATATTTACACTATAGTAATACGGTACTGATAATATTTACTCTATAGTAATACGGTACTGATAATATTTACACTATAGTAATACGATACTGATAATATTTACAATATAGTAATACGGTACTGATAATATTTACTCTATAGTAATACGGTACTGATAATATTTACACTAATACGGTACTGATAATATTTACACTATAGTAATACAGTACTGATAATATTTACACTATAGTAATACATTACTGATAATATTTACTCTATAGTAATACGGTACTGATAATATTTACTCTATAGTAATACGGTACTGATAATATTTACTCTATAGTAATACGGTACTGATAATATTTACTCTATAGTAGTACGGTACTGATAATATTTACACTATAGTAATACGGTACTGATAATATTTACACTATAGTTATATGGTAATGATAATATTTACACTATAGTTATACTGATAATATTTACACTATAGTAATACGGTACTGGTAATATTTACACTATAGTTATACGGTACTGATAATATTTACACTATAGTAATACGGTACTGATAATATTTACTCCATAGTAATAGTACTGATAATATTTACACTATAGTAATACGGTACTGATAATATTTACACTATAGTAATACGGTACTGATAATATTTACTCTATAGTAGCACGTTACTGATAATATTTACACTATAGTAATACGGTACTGATAATATTTACTCTATAGTTATATGGTAATGATAATATTTACACTATAGTAATACGGTACTGATAATATTTACACTATAGTTATATGGTAATGATAATATTTACACTATAGTACCGTATTACTATAGTATCGGTACTGATAATATTTACACTATTGTAATACAGTACTGATAATATTTACACTATAGTAGCACGGTACTGATAATATTTACACTATAGTAGTACGGTACTGATAATATTTACACTATAGTAGTACTGATAATATTTACACTATTGTAATGCAGTACTGATAATATTTACACTATAGTAGTACGGTACTGATAATATTTACACTATAGTAGTACGGTACTGATAATATTTACACTATAGTAATACAGTACTGATAATATTTACACTATAGTAATACAGTACTGATAATATTTACACTATAGTACCGTATTACTATAGTATCGGTACTGATAATATTTACACTATAATAATACAGTACTGATAATATTTACACTATAGTAGTACGGTACTGATAATATTTACACTATAGTAATACAGTACTGATAATATTTACACTATAGTAATACGGTACTGATAATATTTACACTATAGTAATACAGTACTGATAATATTTACACTATAGTAGTACGGTACTGATAATATTTACACTATAGTACCGTATTACTATAGTATCGGTACTGATAATATTTACACTATAGTAGTACAGTATTGATAATATTTACACTATAGTACCATATTACTATAGTATCTACTGATAATATTTACACTATAGTAATACAGTACTGATAATATTTACACTATAGTAATACAGTACTGATAATATTTACACTATAGTACCGTATTACTATAGTATCGGTACTGATAATATTTACACTATAGTAATACAGTACTGATAATATTTACACTATAGTAATACGGTACTGATAATATTTACACTATAGTAGTACGGTACTGATAATATTTACTCTATAGTAATACGGTACTGATAATATTTACACTATAGTACCGTATTACTATAGTATCGGTACGGATAATATTTACACTATAGTAATACAGTACTGATAATATTTACACTATAGTAGTACGGTACTGATAATATTTACACTATAGTAGTACGGTACTGATAATATTTACACTATAGTAATACAGTACTGATAATATTTACACTATAGTAGTACGGTACTGATAATATTTACACTATAGTCTTGATGAGTGCAGTTATCTTTCATGTGTTGATGCATTTCCAGATTAGTAAACCTTGTTGTAATGGCTTGAGAAAGTCTTGCCTGAAAAGTCTTAAATGATTTTAAAATCTTAAAGTTTTAAAGTAAGATCATAGACAGAGTTGGTAGGTGGTTATGCAGTTGCTAAGGAGTTCTCTGTGGTTGCTAGAGTGCTCCTGGGGTGCTAAGTGTTCTAGGTGGTTGCTAGGTGTTGTGGGCGGTTGCTTAGTGGATGCTGGTTGCTAGGTGGTTACTATTTAGTTGCAAGAGTTCTGAGTGGTTGCCAGGTTAACGTTTGTTGGTAGGTGGATGTAATGCGGTTACAAGGGTATTGCTGGGGTGTTCTAGGTAGTTGCTAAGGAGTTTCTAGGTGGTTATATGCAGTTTGATGTGTTTTTTAAGTGGTTGTCTGGTTGTTGTTGGTTGGTAGGGTATTACTGCAGTGTTCTGGGTGGTTGCTGGGGTGTTCTTAGGGGGTTGCTGGCTGCTATGTGGTTGATAGTGTATTGCTTGGGTGTGCTGGGTAGTTGCTAGGGTGTTGCTGGAATGTTGTAGGGTAGTTGCTAGGGTGTTGCTGGAGTGTTGTAGGGTTCTGAGTGGTTGACAGGCTCTGTTTAGTATGTGGAAATTATGCGGGTGCAAGGGTATTGCTGGAGTGTTTTGTGTGATTGCTAGGGTGTTGCTTGGGTGTGCTGGGAGGTTGCTAGTGAGTTATGGGTGGTTGCTAGGGTGTTCTGAGTGGTTCCTGAGGAGTTTGCTAGGATTTTGCCGGTGGGGATGGTTGCTAGGGGTTTGCCGGTAGGTTGGTGGATGTTATGCGGTTGCAAGGGTATTGCTGAAGTGTTTTGGGTGATTGCTAGGGTGTAGCTGGTGTGTGTTTTAGGTGATTGCTAGGGTGTTTCTTGGATGTGATGGGTGGTTGTTAGGCGTTCTGGGTGGTTGCTAAGGAGTTATTGGTGTTTGTTAGGATTTTTTGGGTTCCTAAGGTGATTGGGGGGGGGGGTTGCTATGCTGTTACTATGTGTTTTCAATGTCGTTGTTGGTTGATAGGTGGTTGCTATGCAGTTGCTGGGTTGTTCTGGGTAGTTGCTAGGCTCAAAAACGTTCTGGGTTCAATATAAGTTCAGTGTCATGATGTTGATTACCACAGAAAATAACTCCAGCTTGTGAAAACAAGCACAAATCACATTTACAGTAACAATTACAATGGGAGTCTGCGGGGCAAGACAATTACACCGAGACAAACAGTGTGTGTGGAGATGTATTCATGCGCAGGTAAAGCTGTAACCCTGTAAATTATTCTGAAGTAAATGTTCTCCTAACGTTTCTTCTGTCTAATGTGAGTCAGGTTTGTGCAAAAGCATCTCTGGAGTGTAAACATGTTTTCTGATCGGCACACTCTTGTATTTCCAGCTGCCGCAGGTTTCGTGGTCTGTGTGCTACATGTGTTTTGTTATTATTAATTCGTGAGGTTTCATGTTTTAAAACACAAGGGTCTTCTGAGAAATATGAGCCACGTCACGGTGTTTTACCGCGGTAGATGTGCTGCAGGCAGGTTTAGGGTTGCGGTAAATCACCGTCTGTTTAAGCCTCGACTCGATGCTCACACACTCCAGAAAGCTTTTTAAGTATTAACCAGAGTAGCGTTTGAGGAATGTGTGTGTGTTTGTGTCTGGATCCACTGAAGCCGGATCATATATTTCAGTGTGTAAGAGCCGGAATATCAGTGTTTCCGCCACATTTATAAAGTGTGCTGGAATAATGAAAACAACTTGAGCCTGTAAAGTGCATTTTTACGTTTAGACTGAGTCATAAATACACACACGCACGTCATGCAGTGATTGGCCGTTTAATGCTGCGTGACAGTCGGCGTTTGTCTTTCTGAACGGAATAAGCTGTGATCAGAGAGAAACAGCAGAAGCTCAACGGGATCATCACACATGTATGAACACACACTGCACATGCTCCGTCATCTTGCAGATCTTTCTGATCCAAACGAAAGTCTGACAGTTGTAGCAAATAATATTAGATTTCAGAGTTGATCATCAGTCGGATGTCACTGCATGCATGTGTTTCTGCGGAATCACGGCAGATCATTCGTGTTGCATCTCACAGTTACAGAGCGTGTGTGTGAGTGTGTGTAAGCGGGCGAGTGTGTGTGTGTGTGTGTTAGTGCGCGAGTGTTTGTGTGTGTGTCCGTGCATATGTGTGAGTGTGGAGAGGGCGAGAATGTGTGTGTGTGTGTGTTTGTGAGTGTGTGTGTGGAGTGGCGAGTGTGTGTGTGTGTGTCCGTGCATATGTGTGAGTGTGTATGAGAGGGCGAGAATGTGTGTGTGTGTGTGTGTGTGTTTGTGAGTGGGCGAGTGTGTGTGTGCGTGCGTGCGTGTGTGTGTGTGTGAGTGTGTGTTTGTGAGTGTGTGTGAGTGGGCGAGTGTGTGTGTGTGTGTGTGTGTGTGTGTGTGTGTGTTTGTGTTTGTGTGAGTGAGTGGGCAAGTGTGTGTGTGTGTGTGTGTGTTAGTGGGCGACGTGTGTGTGTGTGTGTTGTGAGTGTCTGTGAGTGGGCGAGTGTGTGTGTGTGTGTTTGTCTGTGTGTGTGTGTGTGTGTGTGTGTTTGTGTGAGTGAGTGGCAAGTGTGTGTGTGTGTTTGTGTGTGTGTTTGTGTTTGAGTGAGTGAGTGGGCAAGTGTGTGTGTGTGTGTTAGTGGGCGACTGTGCGTGTGAGTGGGCGAGTGTGTTTGTGTGTGTGTGTGTGTGTGTTTGTGTGTGTGTGTGTGTTTGTGTGTGTGTGTGTGTTAGTTGGCGACTGTGCGTGTGAGTGGGCGAGTGTGTTTGTGTGTGTGTGTGTGTGTGTGTGTGTGTGTGTGTGTGTTTGTGTTTGTGTGAGTGAGTGGGCAAGTGTGTGTGTGTGTGTGTTAGTGGGCGACTGTGCGTGTGAGTGGGCGAGTGTGTGTGTGTGTGTGTGTGTGTGTGTATGTGTGTGTGTGATGGGTAGGTTTAGGGGCAGGGGCAGTGTAGGGGATAGAATGTACAGTTTGTACGGTATAAAATACATTACGTCTATGGAGAGTCTCCAGAAAGATAGTGAACCAGACGTGTGTGTGTTTGAGAGTGGGCGTGTGTGTGTGTGTGTGTTTGAGAGTGGGCGAGTGTGTGTGTGTGTTTGAGAGTGCGAGTGTGTGTGTGTGTGGGCGAGTGTGTGTTTGTGACTGTGTGAGTGGGTGAGTGTGTGTGTGTTTGTGACTGTGTGAGTGAGTGGGCAAGTGTGTGTGTGTGTGTGTGAGTGGGCGAGTGTGTGTGAGAGTGTGTGTCCGTTTGTGAGAGTGCATTTGTGTGAGTGTGTGTCTGCATGAGCGTGAGTGAGTGTGTTTGTGTGATTGTGGAAAGTCGATGCACAGATAATTTAGTTTGTTTGGATTTCATCTCAAATGGGACGACCAAAGTATTTTATTTGCTTTTAATTTGCAACAAATCTCTGCTGTAGCTGCGCGTCACATGACTCCATGGCGTTTCCTGTCGGCTGTTGCCACAGACGTCACACAGATGTAAAGCTGCTGTGTGTAAGTTTCGGCATATGTGATCGATTCCTAACTGGATCATCAAACGCTCTTCTGCATGATAAATTACATCTTTGATCTATACAGTCAATGCACAAGTGTCTAATAGGTCATTTACAACCAGACAAATTTGCATTGAAAGCAGTTGAAAATCACAGGATCTTAAATACTAAATAAGTGCAGAAATAAGTTTCCAAACATTCAAAAATCAAGATACATTTACTTGAGTTTTTTTGAAGTGCCTGCACCAGATGTTTTACACTCGTGAGCTGCAGCTGTACAGTTTGTGATTAGAGCAGGTCATGCGAGATCTTCACCTTCAGTCTGCATGGGAATAACACACTTGACACTGTGCATGATGAAGGTTTGGACCGGATCCCTGCGGACTCGGTGATTATCTCACGGAACATGTGGAGCGTCTGTGTTCCATCAGAAACATCACTGTGGGATTTCTTATAAAGGCCTTACATTGAATAATAGTTAATGCATTCTAATTTTCAATGCAAATTTCAGTCCTGCATATCATGCATTCAAAAAAAAAAAGTGTCATGTCAAAAAAATTCAAATGAAAAGCAAATGTGTGTTTGTATCGCAGGTGAACGAGGAGACGGTGGAGAGACTGGTGCTGCAGTATCCACACATTGTGTTCAGTACAGTGATGCAGGACTGTAAGAGAACGCTGGAACGAGCCTATCAGATGGGCTGGAGCCCCAACACATCCACGGCCTCCTAACACACACACACACACACACACACACACACATCTGTCCATGACGCCACTGCAGAATCATTATCATAACTATGCCGTTTATTCCGCCTTCCTTTATCAAATGACATTATGCAGAAACATCAATATATTGCTTGAGCCGTGTGATTTGAACGTGAATGAATATGTTCATACACACACACACACACACACACACACACACAAACAGAGGATTCTGACATGCATCACCGCATTTATTTACATTTACTAAACTCATCAGGAACATGTTCAGCTCTAAAATCAAGAGAGAAATAAGAACGTGCATTTTTTCTTCTTTTCTTTTGGATGAGGGGAAAAAAGCTTTTTTGGAAAACAGGATTTTTGCATTTTGATATTTCCCTGCCGCGCTCATTATCTGACGCATCTGGACGTTTCACATGTGTGATTTGTTTGTGATTCTCATTATGGTCAACGGTGATTTTCATTAGATTCTCATTATTGAAACACGTTTTTACTGCAGTGCAGAGTAAAATACTGTAAAAATCAGCTTAGTACAGATTCAAGCATGATGTAGAAATACTTCATATTAAGTATTATTAATATTATTATTATTTGCATTGCAGTAATAACAATTTGAGGGGAAAATGTGCATTCGATTAGTGTTTTTCAGCACAAATGTCTAAGCATTATTAAATCAAGACATTAACTGGAGAAGCATATGATGAGGAGATATGAAAAATGCACCAAAATGCGTTAAGAACAGAAAAATATACTTAATTGAAAGGGATTAGCAAATGACAGTCTTTTACTGGATAAGCAAAATTACTTATTCTGGAAAAAATACTGATGCTTTAAATTAAAAAATAAATATATATGTGCCAATGGGGTCAGAAAAATAATCGTTTTCACTTTAATTAAGTTTATTTAGGCAGATTGTTGACTCAACTCAAGTCAACTCAAATATTTAAACTTTTAATTTTAATTTTGCCGCACAAATGCTTACTTTTTAAGTCGAAGCCATTTCTTTACAGTGCACAAACTCTATTATTATTATTATTATTTTCAGAAATCAAGACTTAATATCTTCAGTCAGTTTGCTTTATCAAATAAATGCATCTTGATTTAAAGGATTAGTTCAGTTCAAAATTAACATTTCCTGATAGTTTCCTCACCCACCTCTCATCCGAGATGTTCATGTCTTTCTTCAGAAGTTTTTTGAGGAAAACATTCCAGGATTTTTCTCCTCATAATGGACTTCAATGGGAACCAACGGCTGAAGGTCCAAATCACTGCAGTTTCAGAGGAAGGGCTTCAGAGGATCTCAGACGAGGAATAGGGTCTGATCCAGACAAACCATCCCAGAGGAATAGGGTCTGATCCAGACAAACCATCCCAGAGGAATAGGGTCTGATCCAGACAAACCATCCCAGAGGAATAGGGTCTGATCCAGACAAACCATCCCAGAGGAATAGGGTCTGATCCAGACAAACCATCCCAGAGGAATAGGGTCTGATCCAGACAAACCATCCCAGAGGAATAGGGTCTGATCCAGACAAACCATCCCAGAAGAATAGGGTCTGATCCAGACAAACCATTCCACATTTTCGAACAAAGTAAACATATATATATACTTTTAACCTCGAATGCAAGACCTCACGGCGTATGATGTCATCACGTCAGAAAGGTCACGTGACCTAGGTGGCGTCCCAGTGTTAAAACGAACGTGCAAAGATTAAATCAAACGCCCTTTACACAAATAAAGGAGAAACGATGATGTCGGACAGTTTTCCGGCGCTGAGTCGGTACTTCCACCTACATCACAACATGTATGACATCATCACGTCGGAAAGGTCACGTGTGTACCGGAGTACCGACCCAGTGCCGAAAAACTCCAACTTTCAAATGGTTCGACATTATTGCCTTTGGGTTTGAATTAGTCTTTGCACGTTCGTTATAATACTTCCACCTACGTCACGTGACCTTTCCGACATGATGACATCATACGGCACGCAAAAGCAGAACACAGAAGTCGCGCATTCGAGGTTAAAAGTATATAAATGTGTATTTGTGTTGTAAATGTGGGATGGTTTTTCTGGATCAGACCCTATTCCTCTGGGATGGTTTGTCTGGATCAGACTCTATTCCTCTGGGATGGTTTGTCTGATCAGACCCTATTCCTCTGGGATGGTTTGTCTGGATCAGACTCTATTCCTCTGGGATGGTTTGTCTGGATCAGACCCTATTCCTCTGGGATGGTTTGTCTGGATCAGACTCTATTCCTCTGGGATGGTTTGTCTGGATCAGACCCTATTCCTCTGGGATGGTTTGTCTGGATCAGACTCTATTCCTCTGGGATGGTTTGTCTGGATCAGACCCTATTCCTCTGGGATGGTTTGTCTGGATCAGACCCTATTCCTCTGGGATGGTTTGTCTGGATCAGACCCTATTCCTCTGGGATGGTTTGTCTGGATCAGACCCTATTCCTCTGGGATGGTTTGTCTGGTTCAGACCCTATTCCTCTGGGATGGTTTGTCTGGATCAGACCCTTTTCCTCTGGGATGGTTTGTCTGGATCAGACCCTATTCCTCGTCTGAGATCCTCTGAAGCCCTTCCTCTGAAACTGCAGTGATTTGGACCTTCAGCCGTTGGTTCCCATTGAAGTCCATTATGAGGAGAACAATCCTGGAATGTTTTCCTCAAAAAACTTCTGATGAAAGACATGAACATCTGGGAGGCATTGGCAACTATCAGGAAACGTTCATTTTGAACTGAATTAATCCTTTAGGAATGTTTCGATATGTGAGCTGGACAAACAAGACAACAGCACTAAACAAAAATGCAAAGTGTTGATATTAAACATGCCTTTCTTATTTCTCTCTTGCTGTGTCACGTTCAGTTTGTTCTCCACAGGTTTCATGCGATTCTCCTCTTTAGACTTCAGTTAGAGTTCATTTAGACACGTTTACACTTTCATTAGGAATTACACAGTCTCTATATCAGCGAACGCCTAGAGGTATGAAGGGAGCCGCGGTCGGATTGGGATCGGGCTCTCGCGTGTGTTCGTGCTGTAGATCTAGACGTGAAGACGCAGGACGCGTGCTGTTGATTTCATTTGAGATGACGTCGTTTGCTCTTGTGAATCTGTAACCCTGTGGTTTGGAGTTTGTTTGGATGTAAACTGATTTCTGTGTTCAGTTTTTTTGGAGATGTATCCACCATAACCTGTGAATATGTGATGATGGAGTGTGGCTGGGTTTGAAGTAGAGAGGTTAGTTACGTTACTCATCTACCCGTCTTCTGCTCCATAGCTTGCCTGTGCTGTTCTCTCTTTCAGACGAGCAGGGTATTTTTATATGGTGTCCGTAGCGCTCGCTCGTGAAGGCAGGAAGACTTTAGTTACAGCCTTGAACTTTTACTGTACTGGGAGATTTGAGTCAATTAAAAATCACGATTCTACCTCACGGCTCCTGGTGTCATTTGAGTCGGGCGAGTGTGTTTGTGTGTTTGTCTGATGGAGGCCTTCAGCATATTTAATAAACGCCATGCTTTCGGATAATATTGAGATTTTACCCCAAATTCAATTCAACTTAGTGATTTGATTTGACTTCACGTAAAGAAATATTAATAAAACTAATATTTGAGTAAACAATCATTTTACTTTACTATATGTATATAAATGTATAACTGTCTGTATGACAAATATGTGTTATTAAATAGCATTTTTTTATATAAACATTTCTGTGCATATGAAGCTTTATTATGCTTTTTATTTTTTCTTGTTTATTAATTTTTTTATGGCAAACAAAAAATATGATTATTTACTGTATGATTAAATCCATCCCACATAATTCCTGAGATTATATACCAAATTTAACTCAAAATATGAAAAGGCGTCTGTTTTGTCGTTTCTGTCTGGGTTATAGTAGTGTGATTTTATTCGATTTCCCTAGAAATATAATAATATTTTAGTAAAATACTAAAATATACATTTTTAAAACTATAAATGTATGTAAATTATTAAAAATATATATTTATTATTTTATTTTCATCATCAACATCCGCTTATCCAGGGGGCCGGATCGCAGGGGCAACAGTCTAAGCTAAAACGACCTGACTTCCCTCTCCCTAGACACTTCCTCCAGCTTCTCCAGGGGAACACCGAGGCGTTCCCAAGCCAGCCGGGAGACATAATCCCTCCAGCGTGTCCTAGGTTGGGACATACCCGGAACACCTCCCTGGGAAGGCGTCCAGGAGTCATCTGAAAGAGATCCCTGAGCCACCTCAGCTGGCTCCTCTTGATGTGGAGGAGCACCGGCTCGACTCTGAGCTCCTCTCTAAGGGAGCACACAGCCACCCTGCGGAGAAAGATTCGGCCGCCTGTATCCGGGATCTTGTCCTATCGGGCATGACCGTAGGTGAGAGTAGGAATGCAGATCGACCGGGAAATCGAGAGCTTACAGCTCAGCTCCTTCTTCACCACGACAGACCGGTACATCGACCGCGTTACTGCAGAGACTGCACCGATCCGTCTGCCGATCTCCCGTTCCATCCTTCCCTCACTCCTGAACAAGATCCCAAGATACCTGAGGCAGCAACTCTCCACCAACCTGAAGTGGGCAAGCCATTTAAGTCAAAATCAAATCAAATCATACTATTATAACCCAGATAGAAGCGACAACGTCGTGTGTGTGTGTGTGTGTGTGTGTGTGTGTGTGTGTGTGTGTGTGTGTGTGTGTGTGTGTGTGTGTGTGTGTGTGTGTGTGTGTGTGTGTGTGTGTGTGTGTGTGTGTGTGTGTGTGTGTGTGTGTGTGATATTCTATAACATTTTTATATATGAATGTTTTCTGTGGATATGAAGCTGCTTTTTTTATTAATTTATGTTTTTATTTTTCTTAATATTATGGTATTGCCATTTTTTTCTTCTGACAGGCTTTAAATACTATCACGTAAATCTATGAATAATATTATCATTGTTATAATATTATTATTTTAAAAAAGTGTATCTTTTTCACTAAGTTTAAATGTGTTAGTCTTTTTTAGTGCTTGAAAAATGAAAGATATTGTTTAATTTGTAATAAGTATAATGTGTTCTGGTTGTAGTTGATGGTAGTGACAGCATCTGAGACCGCGGTTTGGTATTCCAGGTGTGTTTCTGATCTGATCTGCTTCTATGAGACTGTAATAAGGATAATTGTGTGGAGTGAGTCTCTCTCTGATGGGTTGATGGGGTGAATCAGAAGAGCTTAATACTCTGAATCCTCTTATATGAGCTTCAGACGCTGCACAGCTCCAGGTCACAGCGACAGAAGCGGCTCTGAACGGGTACATCAGACTCAAACTTCAGCGGTTAACTTCACTGCGCCATTTTTTTTCTTCCATTTATGACGCATGTTTACGATGAAGTGATAAAAGAATGAACATGCTTGTATTTCACCGCAATATACACCGATCAGGCATAACATTATGACCTAATATTGTGTTAATCCCCCTTTTGCTGCCAAAACAGCCCTGACACGTCGAGGTGTGCTGTGGTATCTGGCATCAATATGTTAGCAGCAGATCCTTTAAGTCCTGTAAGTTGTGAGGTCGGGCCTCCATGGATCGGACATTTGTGCATTGTGGCAGGCGCATTATCCTGTTGGAAGAGCCACAGCCACCAGGGAATACCGTTTCCATGAAAGGGTGTAGATGGTCTGCAACAATGCTTAGGTAGGTGGGACGTGTCAAAGGAACATCCACATGGATGGCAGGACCCAAGGTTTCCCAGCAGAACATTGCCCAAAGCATCACCTCCGCCGGCTCGCCTTCTTCCCATAGTGCATCCTGGGGCCATGTGTTCCCCAGGTAAGCCACGACACACACCGGCCATCCACGTGATGTAAAAGAACACGTGATCATCAGACCAGGCCACCTTCTTCCATTGCTCCGTGGTCCAGTTCTGATGCTCACGTGCCACTGTTGGTGCTTTCGGCGGGTCAGAGGTCAGCATGGGCACCTGACTGGTCAGCGGCTATGCCGCCCCATACGCAACAAACTGCGATGCTCTGTGTATTCTGACACCTTTCTATCAGAACCAGCATTAACTTCTTGAGCAGTTTGAGCTCCAGTAGCTCGTCTGTTTGATCGGACCACACGGGCCAGCCTTCGCTCCCACGTGCATCAATGAGCCTGGGCCGCCCATGACCCTGTGGCCGGTTCTCCACTGTTCCTTCCTTGGAGCACTTTTGATAGATCCTGACCACTGCAGACCGGGAACACCCCACAAGAGCTGCAGTTTTGGAGATGCTCTGACCCAGTCGTCTAGCCATCACAATCTGGCCCTTGTCAAACTCGCTCAAATCCTTACGCTTGCCCATTTTTCCTGCTTCTAACACATCAACTCTGAGGACAAAATGTTCACTTGCTGCCTAATATATCCCACCCACTAACAGGAGCCGTGAGGAAGAGATCACCAGTGTTACTCACTTGGTTATAATGTTATGCCTGATTGGTGTTTATATATATATAATGGATAGAAGTACGTTCTTAGATTTTGAATTTCCTTCATTATACATAAAAAAATTATATATGCTAATATCAATTATAAATCCTTTTTATTGTTTTTATATATAAAACACTTTATACTGTATATCTCAATTTCTTATTTAAATATTTTAATTGTAAAGTCTGCATTAGAATTGTACATCCTTCAGTTACGCTAATTGAAATTAAATCAACATATATATATATTATTATATTATAGTATTTTATATAATAAACACTAATACTGTAAACTTTAAGTACTATACTGTAAATCTTAATTTCTTATTTAAAATGTTTTACTGCCTTTAACTATGCTAACTTAAAATAAATAATTAATTAATTTAATTCAATTAAAAATAATTTTACTATAGTATTTAAAATATACATATGTTGTATTTATCTTTCTTTATTATTTAAATATTTAAGCTTTAAAGTACTTATACACTGCATTTTTGAACTGCATATATACTGTATATATATATATATATATATATATATATATATATAATAACTGCAGTACTTCCTTATAATACATTAAATTACATTAAAAATAGCTGAAAATAATGATGATCACAAACAAACTCAACAGACTTGTGTTCTCACGGCTGTTATGGCATCAAATGTGAAGTTTTGTTTTGCCATAAACTTTTAAAATAGTCTGAAATCAGGTGAATACTTGCTTTAGTTGCTCTTAGATTTGTCTGGCGAGTTATATTCAGACACGAAGGCTGTGATCTGTGTGACCTGTGATGAATCCGGCTGACAATATTCAATATTGATTAATCTGTTGATCAATTTCCAGTCCATTTTGACGTTATTTGTGAAGGTTGAGCGCGCCTGTTTGACGTCTGATGAGAAGCGGCCTTCACGAGCCTCTGGAGTAATTCGATCTCTAAATATTCATGTGGTCATTAAACTCTGAAGGGGTTTGCAGAACCTCTGACCGCAGCGGCCGGGAAGGACGAGTGTCCTGCTGGTGTGGAAGAACATCGGAAAGTGCCGCAGATTCCCTCATCCTGATCAGAAACACACCATTGTTCTTGTTTTAAGCACAAATTCATTTTGATTCTCAGTGTTAATATCTTTGCTCCTCCAGTAAATGCATCTTGATTTATGAATGTTTAAATATTTGTGCTAGAAAACCAGACAGAAACACTGAGGGAGTGTGTGCATTAACAGTGTTAATGCACCGCTAGCTTAGCTTAGCATAATGAATTGAATCCTATGTTGCCAGATAGCATGTCCCGAGTAAAAGTGATCCAAAAAACAAAACAAAAAACCCACCTCATTACTTCTTGAGGCCTGCGTATTCACAACGAGTACAAATAGCGATGCAGATTAAGACTAGGCGATTTCCTAGGCAGATATTAATTTGGGACTATATTATGGGAAAGCACAGGCGAAGCACTGCTACTGCAGAGATATCACGCAACACGTGACATCCCACAACTTCCGTCAACATACCGGTGTATGTTGTGCATGTGTATCGCCTAGTCTTAATCTGCATCGCTATTTGTACTCGTTGGTAATATGCAGACCACAAGAAATAATGCGGTGGGTTTTTTGTTTTGTTTTTTGGATCACTTTACTCGGGACATGCTATCTGGCAACATAGGATTCCATTCATTATGCTAAGCTAAGCTAGCGGCGACCCTGCCAAACTAAAACAATGCATGCACTGAGACACAAATGCATTTGCCCACATATCTAAATGTAGGAAAGATGTTGAATAAGCCCTATTTCTAAAAACACTGGAGTGTTCCTTTAATGAATGAGGTGTTACTGGTTCTTCTCAATAATACGTTTGTTTTCCGCCTGACTGTGGGTTCGATGACGTGTGTAGATGTGATGTCCGACTGCTCAGAGATGCGGCTGTAGGCGATTGTCATCTGGGTTTAATACACACGTCGTTCCTGAAGGCCAAATTGAGGGCTTTCAGAAATCTAGTTAGCTTTGTTTACTGAGCTTTCCATCAGTCCGGACGCCTCGTCACCAGACACCATGTTATCAAGAGTCTCCACACACACACATCGATATACGTCTGACCTTCTGTGTCTGGATCTTCTGATGAACACACACACGTATAATATCTGTGTGAGACGGCCACATCTTGTGTTGTTGAACAGTCGTGTGTCCAATCGAATTTACAGTATTTTAACACAAATGAATCTGTTGCAAAGATTGGTAATGATTAATTAATACTTAAATTAAATATTTTTATTATTTATATATAAAACTGTATTTATACTGTATATTTTTTATTTAAAAATATGCATCACAAAAGGTATGCAATATAAATACTGTTTTATATATATATATATATACTGTACATAAAGAAATTCTGTAATCGTTTACCAATATTAGAGGCCTATCCGTCCGTCCATCCATCCATCCATCTATCCATCCTTTCGTCTGTCCATCCATCCATTCGTCTGTCCGTCCGTTCGTCTGTCAGTCCATCCATCCATAATATTATGATAAAAAATATTCAGTAATCATATACCAATATTAAAGGCCTGGAATTTATCTAGATATGTCTATCCGTCCATTCATCCATCCATCCATCCCTCCATCAATCCCTCCATCCGTCCATCCATTTGTTCATTCATCCCTCTGTCGATCCATCCATCAATCACTTCATCCATCCATCCTTTCGTCTGTTCGTCCATCCATCCGTCTGTCCGTGCATCCATCCATCCATTCGTCTGTCCGTCCATCCATCCATTCGTCCATCCATTCGCCTGTCCGTCCCATCCATCCATCCATCCATTCGATCCTGTCCGTCCATCCATCCATCCATCCATCCGTCTGTCCGTCCATCCATCCATCCATTCGTCTGTCCGTCCATCCATCCATTCGCCTGTCCGCCCATCCATTCGCCTGTCCGTCCATCCATCCATTCGCCCATCCATCCATCCATCCATCCATCCATTCGCCTGTCCATCCTCCATCCATTCGTCCATCCATCCATCCATCCATTCGTCTGTCCGTCCATCCATCCATTCGTCCATCCATCCATCCATCCATCCATTCGTCTGTCCTTCCATCCATCCATTTGTCTGTCTGTCTGTCCATCCATCCATTCGTCCATCAATCCATCCATCCATCCGATCTGTCCGTCCATCCATCCATCCATCCATCTGTCCGTCCATCCATCCATCCATCCATTTGTCTGTCTGTCTGTCCATCCATCCATTCGTCCATCAATCCATCCATCCATCCGCTGTCCGTCCATCCATCCATCCGTCTGTCCATCAATCCATCCATCCATCCGTCTGTCCGTCCATCCATCCATCCATCCGTCTGTCCGTCCATCCATTCATCCATCCATCCATCCATCCATCCATTCGTCTGTCCTTCCATCCATCCATTCGTCTGTCCGTCCATCCATCCATCCATTCATCTGTCTGTCCGTTCGTCAGTCCATCCATCCATATTATTATAATAAAAAAAATTCAGTAATCATATACCAATATTATAGGCCTGGAATTTATCTAGATACGTTTATCTGTCCATTCATCCATCCATCCCTCCATCAATCAATCCCTCCATCCATCCATCCATTTGTTCATACATCCCTCTGTCCATCCGTCTATCAATCACTCCATCCATCCATCCATTCATCAGTCCATCCATCCCTCCATAATATTATAATAAAAAATATTCAGTAATCATATACCAATATTAAAGGCCTGGAATTTATCTAGATATGTCTATCCATCCATCCATCCCTCCATCAATCAATCCCTCCATCCATCCATTCATCCCTCTGTCCATCCGTCCATCAATTCCCCCCATCCGTCCATCAATCACTTCATCCATCCATCTATCATCCTTTCGTCTGTCCGTCCATCCATCCATCCATCCATCCATCCTTTCGTCTGTTCGTCCATCCATCCATCCATCCTTTCGCCTGTTCGCCATCCATCCATCCTTCGCCTGTCCATCCATCCATCCATTCGTCTGTCTGTCTGTCCATCAGTCCATCCATCCATATTATTATAATAAAAAATATTCAGTAATCATATACCAATATTATAGGCCTGGAATTTATCTAGATACGTTTATCTGTCCATTCATCCATCCATCCCTCCATCAATCAATCCCTCCATCCATCCATTTGTTCATACATCCCTCTGTCCATCCGTCCATCAATCACTCCATCCATCCATCCATTCATCCATCCATTCATCCCTCTGTCCATCCGTCCATCAATTCCCCCCATCCGTCCATCAATCACTTCATCCATCCATCTATCATCCTTTCGTCTGTCCGTCCATCCATCCATCCATCCTTTCGTCTGTTCGTCCATCCATCCATCCATCCTTCGTCTGTTCCATCCATCCATCCTTTCGTCTGTCCGTCCATCCATCCATCCATCCATTCGTCTGTCCGTCCATCCATCCATCCATCCATCCATTCGTCTGTCTGTCCATCCATCCATCCATTCGTCTGTCTGTCCATCCATTCGTCTGTCCGTCCATCCATCCATCCATTCATCTGTCTGTCCGTTCGTCAGTCCATCCATCCATATTATTATAATAAAAAAAATTCAGTAATCATATACCAATATTATAGGCCTGGAATTTATCTAGATACGTTTATCTGTCCATTCATCCATCCATCCCTCCATCAATCAATCCCTCCATCCATCCATCCATTTGTTCATACATCCCTCTGTCCATCCGTCCATCAATCACTCCATCCATCCATCCATTCATCAGTCCATCCATCCCTCCATAATATTATAATAAAAAATATTCAGTAATCATATACCAATATTAAAGGCCTGGAATTTATCTAGATATGTCTATCCATCCATCCATCCCTCCATCAATCAATCCCTCCATCCATCCATTCATCCCTCTGTCCATCCGTCCATCCTCTGTCCATCCGTCCATCAATCCCCCCATCCGTCCATCAATCACTTCATCCATCCATCCATCCATCCATCCTTTCGTCTGTCCGTCCATCCATCCATCCATCCATTCGTCTGTCCGTCCATCCATCCATCCATTCGTCTGTCTGTCCATCCATCCATCCATTCGTCTGTCCGTCCATCCATCCATCCATCCATCCATTCGTCTGTCCGTCCATCCATCCATCCATTCATCTGTCCGTCCGTCCGTCCGTCCATCTGTCAGTCCATCCATCCATAATATTATAATAAAAAATATTCAGTAATCATATACCAATATTTTAGGAATTTATCTAGATATGTCTGTCTGTTCATTCATCCATCCATCCATCCATCCCTCCATCAATCAATCCTCCATCCGTCCCATCCATTTGTTCATACATCCCTCTGTCCATCCGTCCATCAATCACTCCATCCATCCATCCATTCATCAGTCCATCCATCCCTCCATAATATTATAATAAAAAATATTCTGTAATCATTTACCAATATTTCAAATTTAATTGTAAAGCAATTCTGCATTGTTTTTATCTGCTTCAGTTTTATATTTGAATTAAAATGTTGTGATAATTTTAATTTAAAACATATTTTATTATTTTTTTATAGTATTCCACCTCCTTCCTTCCCATAACTACGAACTTCATTACAATTATATATTATTTATATTTTAAACACTTATATTTGACTTATATTTGTATTATGATTTTTTTTATGATTATATTGTTTGTCTACTATTATTATTTTTGTCTTATTTTCAAGCACAAATGTCTAAATATTCTTACATCAAGACACATTTACTGGAGGATGAAAAATTTTCTAAAATTAAGTAAATTTTTCTGACACAGAAAACAAGACAGAAACACTGAGGAAGAACATCAGAGTAGACGTGTTTGGTGGTCTTTCTTCCTCAGGTTCTTAGGCTGTTCATGGAATGTGAGGAACGTTTTCCAGACATTTTTCTGGTCATGTGTCGTGTCTTTCTTTGCTTCATGTACTGTAAATGTGCTCTCAGCACTGTATTTACAGACCGTCCTGTTTCGACTCTAATGGATGTTCCCTCAAATTCACCTCTGACTTCAGAAATCCAGACTTTTCCCGCAGCCCTGGGAATCCCGTCCATCTGTGTCCGGACTCTGGGATTCAACCACCGAAGAGAAACAAGCGTCTGTCTTTTCTCTCCACGTGTACTCGTGTTTCATACGGGACGATCTGATGACGAAACACAGGAGCTCAGACGTGAGGACGATGAGGCCTAATAAAGCTGCTTTTATTAGCTGTGTATGTGATGATCAAGAGTAATAATTATAATAAATTAAATCATATTTTTTGGATGGATGGACTGATGGATGGATGGATGGATGGATGGATGGATGGATGGATGGACTGACGGATGGATGGACTGACGGATGGATGGACTGACAGATGGATGGATGGACTGACGGATGGATGGACTGATGGATGGACTGACGGATGGATGGACTGACGGATGGATGGACTGACAGATGGATGGATGGACTGATGGATGGATGGATGGATGGATGGACTGACGGATGGATGGATGGATGGATGGATGGATGGACTGACGGATGGATGGACTGACGGATGGATGGACTGACGGATGGATGGACTGACAGATGGATGGATGGACTGACGGATGGATGGACTGATGGATGGATGGATGGATGGATGGATGGATGGACTGACGGATGGATGGACTGATGGATGGATGGATGGATGGATGGATGGATTGATGGATGGATGGACGGATGATAGATGGACTGACGGATGGATGGACTGACGGATGGATGGACTGACAGATGGATGGATGGACTGACGGATGGATGGACTGATGGATGGACTGACGGATGGATGGACTGACGGATGGATGGACTGACAGATGGATGGATGGACTGACGGATGGATGGACTGATGGATGGACTGACGGATGGATGGACTGACGGATGGATGGACTGACAGATGGATGGATGGACTGACGGATGGATGGACTGACGGATGGACTGATGGATGGACTGACGGATGGATGGACTGACGGACGGATGGATGGATGGATGGATGGATGGACTGACGGATGGATGGATGGGATGGACTGATGGATGGACTGACAGATGGATGGATGGACTGACAGATGGATGGATGGACTGACAGATGGATGGATGGACTGACGGATGGATGGACTGACAGATGGATGGACTGACGATGGATGGACTGACAGATGGATGGATGGATGGATGGACTGACAGATGGATGGATGGATGGACTGACGGATGGATGGATGGATGGATGGACTGACAGATGGATGGACTGACAGATGGATGGATGGACTGACGGATGGATGGATGGACTGACGGATGGATGGACTGACGGATGGATGGACTGACGGATGGATGGACTGACAGATGGATGGATGGACTGACGGATGGATGGACTGATGGATGGACTGACGGATGGATGGAATGACGGATGCATGGATGGATGGATGGATGGACTGACGGATGGATGGATGGATGGATGGACTGATGGATGGATTGACGGATGGATGGACTGACAGATGGATGGATGGACTGACGGATGGATGGACTGATGGATGGACTGACAGATGGATGGATGGACTGACAGATGGATGGATGGACTGACGGATGGATGGATGGACTGACGGATGGATGGATGGATGGATGGACTGACGGATGGATGGACTGACGGATGGATGGACTGACAGATGGATGGATGGACTGACGGATGGATGGACTGATGGATGGACTGACGGATGGATGGACTGATGGATGGATGGATGGATGGATGGACTGACGGATGGATGGATGGATGGATGGATGGACTGACAGATGGATGGATGGATGGATGGACTGGACGATGGATGGATGGATGGATGGACTGACAGATGGATGGATGGATGGACTGACAGATGGATGGATGGATGGACTGACTGACGGATGGATGGATGGACTGACGGATGGATGGACTGATGGATGGATGGATGGATGGATGGATGGATTGATGGATGGATGGACTGACGAATGCATGGATGGATGGATGGATGGACTGACAGATGGATGGATGGATGTATGGATGGATGGATGGATGGATGGACTGACAGATGGATGGATGGTGGATGGATGGTGGATGGACGGATGGATGGACTGACGGATGGATGGACTGATGGATGGACTGACGGATGGATGGACTGATGGATGGATGGACTGATGACGGAAGGAGGGATGATGGATGGACTGATGAATAGATGGATGGATGGATGGACTGACTGACAGATGGATGGATGGACTGACGGATGGATGGATGGATGGACTGATGGATGGATGGACTGACGGATGGATGGACTGATGGATGGACTGAAGGATGGATGGACTGACGGATGGATGGACTGATGGATGGACTGAAGGATGGATGGACTGACGGATGGATGGATGGACTGAAGGATGGACTGACGGATGGATGGACTGACGGATGGACTGATGGATGGATGGACTGACGGATGGATGGACTGATGGATGGACTGAAGGATGGATGGACTGACGGATGGATGGACTGACGGATGGATGGACTGACGGATGGATGGACTGACGGATGGACTGACGGATGGATGGACTGACGGATGGACTGATGGATGGATGGACTGACGGATGGATGGACTGATGGATGGACTGAAGGATGGATGGACTGACGGATGGATGGACTGACGGATGGACTGACGGATGGACTGATGGATGGATGGACTGATGGATGGATGGACTGATGGATGGACTGACGGATGGATGGACTGACGGATGGATGGACTGATGGATGGACTGACGATGGATGGACTGATGGATGGATGGACTGATGGATGGATGGACGGATGATAGATGGACTGACGGATGGATGGACTGACGGATGGATGGACTGATGGATGGACTGACGGATGGATGGACTGACGGATGGATGGACTGACGGATGGATGGACTGACGGATGGATGGACTGATGGATGGATGGACTGATGGATGGTGGATGGACTGATGGATGGACTGACGGATGGATGGATGGATGGATGGATGGATGGACTGACGGATGGATGGACTGACAGATGGATGGACTGACGGATGGATGGACTGACAGATGGATGGATGGATGGATGGACTGACAGATGGATGGATGGATGGACTGACGGATGGATGGATGGATGGATGGACTGACAGATGGATGGACTGACAGATGGATGGATGGACTGAGATGGATGGATGGACTGAGATGGATGGACTGACGGATGGATGGACTGACGGATGGATGGACTGACAGATGGATGGATGGACTGACGGATGGATGGACTGATGGATGGACTGACGGATGGATGGAATGGACGGATGCATGGATGGATGGATGGATGGACTGACGGATGGATGGATGGATGGATGGACTGATGGATGGATTGACGGATGGATGGACTGACAGATGGATGGATGGACTGACGGATGGATGGACTGATGGATGGACTGACAGATGGATGGATGGACTGACAGATGGATGGATGGACTGACGGATGGATGGATGGATGGACTGATGGATGGACTGACGGATGGATGGACTGACGGATGGATGGACTGACAGATGGATGGATGGACTGACGGATGGATGGACTGATGGATGGACTGACGGATGGATGGACTGATGGATGGATGGATGGATGGATGGATGGACTGATGGATGGATGGATGGATGGATGGACTGACAGATGGATGGATGGATGGATGGACTGACGGATGGATGGATGGATGGATGGACGGACTGACGGATGGATGGATGGATGGATGGACTGACAGATGGATGGATGGATGGACTGACGGATGGATGGATGGATGGACTGACGGATGGATGGACTGATGGATGGATGGACTGACGATGGATGGACTGATGGATGGATGGACTGACGAATGCATGGATGGATGGATGGATGGACTGACAGATGGATGGATGGATGTATGGATGGATGGATGGATGGATGGACTGACAGATGGATGGATGGATGGATGGATGGACTGACAGATGGATGGACTGATGGATGGACTGACGGATGGATGGACTGATGGATGGACTGACGGATGGATGGACTGATGGATGGATGGACTGACAGACGGAAGGAGGGATGATGGATGGACTGATGAATAGATGGATGGATGGATGGACTGACTGACGGATGGATGGATGGACTGACGGATGGATGGATGGATGGACTGATGGATGGATGGACTGATGGATGGACTGAAGGATGGATGGACTGATGGATGGATGGACTGATGGATGGACTGAAGGATGGATGGACTGACGGATGGATGGACTGATGGATGGACTGAAGGATGGATGGACTGACGGATGGATGGACTGATGGATGGACTGAAGGATGGATGGACTGACGGATGGACTGATGGATGGATGGACTGACGGATGGATGGACTGACGGATGGATGGACTGAGGATGGACTGACGGATGGATGGACTGACGGATGGACTGATGGATGGATGGACTGACGGATGGATGGACTGATGGATGGACTGAAGGATGGATGGACTGACGGATGGATGGACTGACGGATGGACTGACGGATGGACTGATGGATGGATGGACTGATGGATGGATGGACGGATGATAGATGGACTGACGGATGGATGGACTGACGGATGGATGGACTGATGGATGGACTGACGGATGGATGGACTGACGGATGGATGGACTGACGGATGGATGGACTGACGGATGGATGGACTGACGGATGGATGGACTGATGGATGGATGGACTGATGGATGGACTGACGGATGGATGGACTGACGGATGGATGGACTGATGGATGGACTGACGGATGGATGGACTGATGGATGGATGGACTGATGGATGGTGGATGGACTGATGGATGGACTGACGGATGGATGGACTGGACGGATGGATGGACTGATGGATGGACTGACGGATGGATGGACTGACGGATGGATGGACTGGACGGATGGATGGACTGATGGATGGATGGACTGACGGATGGATGGACTGATGGATGGACTGACGGATGGATGGACTGATGGATGGACTGACGGATGGATGGACTGATGGATGGACTGATGGATGGACTGACGGATGGATGGACTGATGGATGGACTGATGGATGGACTGATGGATGGACTGATGGATGGATGGACTCGGATGGATGGACTGATGGATGGATGGACTGACGGATGGATGGACTGATGGATGGATGGACTGACGGATGGATGGACTGATGGATGGACTGACGGATGGATGGACTGATGGATGGACTGACGGATGGATGGTGGATGGACTGATGGATGGACTGACGGATGGATGGATGGATGGATGGATGGATGGATGGATGAAGTGATTTATTGACGGCTGGACGGATATATAGATTGATGGATGGATGATGGATGGAAGGGTGGATAGTCAGATGGATGGATGGAGGGATGGATGGATGGATGGCAGAACAGACTGATGGATGGAAGGGTGGATAGGGGTTGGAAGGGTGGATAGTCAGATGAATGGATGGAGGATGGATGGATGGATGGCAGAACAGACTGATGGATGGAAGGGTGGATAGGGGTTGGAAGGGTGGATAGTCAGATGAATGGATGGATGGACTGACGGATGCACTGAAAAAAATTTGGAGTGACATTTACTTTTTCCACAAAGAAAGTGCTTGTAATCTTTACTCGGGCTATTTCTAAGTAATATATACTTACTAGAACCACTTATTTTTTATGTAAAATACACAAGTAAATAACAATTTGCACTCAATTTTTCTTAGTAAATTTTACTGCTGTGATATCAAGTACACATTTCTTGGCAGTATCAAGTAAAATGTACTTAACTATAAATGTAACATTAGCAAAGGCATTAAGTTATTGTTACTTAATTATATTTAACTTAGCAGGTTGTATTTATTAAAAGTAATCTTAGAAAAAGTAATTTTAAAGGTGACATGCTTCATGCCACAATGCATTCTGGGAGCCATGCATGAGTTTTGCATGATGCACCCAGAATGCATTGCAGCATGATTCATGTCACCATTGTTGAGATTCATAGGCTGATTCTTGATGTCTGTGTGTGAGTCAATCTCGCAGGAGTTAAAATCGCTTAGTGTACAGTCTGTTATAAAACGTATTCAACTTTTCTGGTTAAAACCGTGCTGGATCTTTTCTAGAATAAAACAAGGTTAATAGTATATTGCTCATACTCAGTGAATTAAGCCACTACACAATAATCATATTCTGATCATCAAGCAGCCAACAGCATCTGGTCGTGTTTTCTCTGCTTTTCTTGCCATAGCAAACCCAGATACAGCAGCCAGAGAATCACTAACATTAAAAAGTCATCAAACTGCCCAACTAAAGAAAACACTGATCGCCATAATGGTGATATAAAAATACTCTATTAATTCTCAATTAGAGCTTATGTAGCTTTAGCTACCGTTATTGTGATTAAAACTCATTCAATTCAAATATATTTGTATAGCGCTTTCACAATACACATTGTTTCAAAGCAGCTTTACAGAAAGTGCATTTCATAAATGTACATTGAAAATGTTAGAAAAAGTTAATCAATCGTGTATTAATTTAAAACTCACGTTCAGTTAAGAGTCAAAACTTATTGAGAATAAGTCAGCCACATAAAAGCAACATCCCAAAATGACTGTCTCTGCCACCACTGAACAACTGGGATCTTTTGTAGAAGAAAAAAAACCTGTGCGTATTTTCAAATGCAGTTTGCTTTTCAGATTAAAATGTACTTAATATTTTTAGGTGAATGTGCTGTGACTATAAAACATTAAATAGTATTTGTAAATATATAATAACATTTACTCTTTATTCTCAGTTAATTTATTACATGAATAAATTGTGTAAATTTTACATAAGATATATAGTTCAAACTTAATCTTGATTTTACAATGTATAAATTACATGAATTAATGTAATAGATTTTACCATACACTGTAAACCCAAATTAGTAGCAGAACTCAAAAAATTTGATGTAACTCGTTGCCTCAAATTTTTAAGTTGAATAACTTAAAAGTCACAATTTTCCAGAACTTAAAAGGTTGGATTACCTGCTACTTGTACCTTTTGATAACAGTTAAATTAAAGTGCTCATTTAGCTCAACTCAAATATTTGCAGTTATATGACGTACAATTTTCTGTTAAGGCAACTCAATTATTTTCAGTTATTATAACAAAGTTTTGCGTTTCACAGAATTTAAAAATAAGTACACAACCACACCATTTTATGTTAACAAAACTCATTTTTATTGCTTTGTCTTGTCATTGCTTAAAGTACATGTTATTCAAATATGTTGAGTTTGTTTCCTTAAAAACATGTGACTCAAACTTAAAATTTTGAGGCAATTGAGATCCAGCACAGTTTTAAATATCAGAAAAGCTGAATAAGTTTTAAAATAGATTGTATGGTAAGTACTTTTTGAGAGATTTACTCACACACAGACATCAAGAATCAGCCTATGAACCCCGACCATGGTGACACGCTTCATGCCGCAATGCATTATGGATGAGTTTTGCATGATGCACCCAGAATGCATTGCAGCATGATTCATGTCACCATTGTTGAGATATATGTGCTGATTCTTGATGTCTGTGTGTGAGTAAGTCTCGCAGGAGTTAGAAGTGCTTATTGTGTGATGTGTTAAACCGGAGAACAAAACTTATGTACACATTTTTAAAAAAAAATTATTTGTAGGCTACATTAAACTGATGACAATAAAAATACAATAACTAAATAAATAAAATAAATACATTTGGTCTTCCACTAACACATTTCAGATTGCCACAATAAAATTTTATTTAATAGGCTATGGTTGTAATTTATTTGTTATGATGGATTTTACTTATTTGGTTAAGCACTTTTAGATTTTATTGTATTTTAGCATGTGCTATATAAATTAAGTTTATTTTTAAATCATCTCTATTTGAAACAACAGAAATAACAGGACTTCATCATTCTTAGCATGTAATTACTTATATTAAGTTGTTGTACTTAATTTATGTTTTTAAGTTATGCTTACTTATTCACAAAAAAAGTTCCCTTTAATCAAAAAATATTAGTTGAAATTACTTAAAAAGAAGACCATGTTACACCAACTTGAAATAATTAAGTTAGTAGAACTTTTTCTAAAACTTTGAGTATACACTACTTAATCTATTTAACTAATATGAACGTTTGGGTTTACAGTGTACCACAAAGTCATTATTTTCAGTGTGGATGGATGGATAGATGGATGGATAGATGGACTGACGAATGCACGGACGGACGGACTGATAGACAGAAGGAGGGATGATGGAGGGACTGATGAATAGATGGATGGATGGATGGATGGATGGATGAAGTGATTTATTGACAGCTGTATTGATGGATGGATGGCTGGACGAATAGATGGATAGACAGACGGATGTATGAATGGATGGCTGGACGGATAGATAGATTGATGGATGGATGATGGTTGGAAGGGTGGATAGTCAGATGGATGGAGGGATGGATGGATGGCCGAACAGACTGATGGATGGATGGATGGATGGATGGACTCACTGGTGGAGGGATGGATGGATGGATGGACTCACTGGTGGATGGATGGATGGACTCACTGGTGGATGGATGGATGGATGGATGGACTCACTGGTGGATGGATGGATGGATGGACTCACTGGTGGATGGATGGATGGATGGATGGATGGACTCACTGGTGGATGGATGGATGGATGGATGGATGGATGGACTCACTGGTGGATGGATGGATGGATGGATGGATGGATGGATGGAGGGATGGACTCACTGGTGGATGGATGGATGGATGGACTCACTGGTGGAGGGATGGATGAATGGATGGATGGACTCACTGCTGGATGGATGGATGGACTCACTGGTGGAGGGATGGATGGATGGATGGACTCACTGGTGGATGGATGGATGGACTCACTGGTGGATGGATGGATGCATGGACTCACTGGTGGATGGATGGCTGGAGGGATGGCTGGAGGGATGGATGGATGGACTCACTGGTGGAGGGATGGATGGACTCACTGGTGGATGGATGGATGGAGGGATGGATGGATGGACTCACTGGTGGATGGATGGATGGATGGATGGATGGATGGATGGATGGATGGACTCACTGGTGGATGGATGGATGGATGGATGGATGGATGGACTCACTGGTGGATGGATGGATGGATGGATGGACTCAATGGTGGATGGATGGATGGATGGATGGATGGATGGAGGGATGGATGGATGGATGGACTCACTGGTGGATGGAAGGATGGATGGATGGATGGATGGAGGGATGGATGGATGGATGGACTCGCTGGTGGATGGATGGATGGATGGACTCACTGGTGGATGGAAGGATGGATGGATGGATGGATGGATGGATGGATGGATGGATGGATGGATGGATGGATGGATGGACTCACTGGTGGATAGATGGATGGATGGATGGATGGATAGATGGATGGATGGATGGATGGATGGATGGATGGATGGATGGATGGATAGATGGATGGATGGATGGATGGATGGATGGATGGATGGATGGATGGAGGGATGGATGGATGGACTCACTGGTGGATGGATGGATGGATGGATGGATGGATGGATGGATGGATGGATGGATGGATGGATGGAGGGATGGATGGATGGACTCACTGGTGGATGGATGGATGGATGGATGGACTCACTGGTGGATGGATGGATGGATGGATGGACTCACTGGTGGATGGATAAAGCTTATTTGTAAGATTCAGACCTGCTGTTTTGTTTCCCATATCTTTTGTTGTTGATGTAAATATCACATGTCCAATCAAACTGCACAGTGTTTTGGCACAGATTAATCTGCCACATAGTAATATAATATTGATATAGCTACACTTATGCATTTGCATTGCTTGCGTTCCCTGGGAATCAAACCCATGACCCCGGAGTCGCTCTCTCTGCTGTGTGTGGAGTCAGATGTTTCCTGTAGCTCATGGTAAAGCAGGCACTGGCTTCCATTCCCAGGCAATGATCAATATGTATTCCTTGAATGCAGTGCAAATTACTTTGGATAAAAGTCTCTGCCAAATGCACACAGTCAATGTAAACAACAATCATCTTGAATAGTTTTATCTGTGAGCTCCAGACCTCCAGCTATGTTTTATGAATTATATTTAGTATAGAATGCCATCATAGTTCAGCCTAGCGTCTTTGATTCGCAGGTTTATAGAGACTCGCTGGTGTGTGAACCCCTGCGGATGTTTTAATCAGGCAGGTAAAGTCGTTCATCTCAGAGGTTAATGAGTCTCGCTCAGCACATTGAAATGCTTTACAGTATGTTGACATTTGTTGCTCTTTTCCTTGCTTTTTTTTGTTCTTTAAATGTAAAACCCTGTGAAAATGGCTTCATTTTCATGCAGGACGAGTCGCCCGTATGCAGATTTGGGAACAGATGACATTTCAAAGTACTTATTTGTGCAAATCTTTGTTTTAGATTGTAAAGGTCACAGAATGAGACCCACTTTCTTCATTTAAATAGAACACGAGGAAAACATGCAAAACCCCTCGCCACCACACCGGAGGAGCGCAGAGACAGATAGACATGTGTGTGTGTATGAGTGTTTGTGTGTTAGTGTGATTGAGTGTGTGTGTGTGTGTTCAGATAAAATAGATATTTGTACTGGAAAACAAGATAGAAATACTGAGGAAGAATTTTGTTTTTGCAGTGAAATCATGCAAAACAATGAGGAAAGAAGTGTTGAAGTCAATGAAGTACTAAACCAATGCTCATTCATAAACAATAGAGATGCATTAAAGATAAAGCAGAGTGAGTACAATTATTTTCTTTCTTTTTAAAGTTCAGTCAAATGTGTGAAATCTGCCATTTTGGTTTTGTCAACTGTGGAACATAAAAGGATATGCATTTTAATGAATGTTGACTTTTATGAATGCTTGCCAAAAATGTTCAAAATATATTTTGTGTTCAACAGAAAAAAGGACAGAATTATTTATAATATACCGTATATATATATATATATATATATATATATATATATATATATATATATATATATATATATATATATATATATATATATATATATATATATATATATATATATATATATATATATATATATATATATATATAGGGTCCAAAAGTTCCCCATGAACATCTGTGCTTTTATAATCGAATTTAAATTATTTTAAAAGTAAAATAAAATGTGGTGTAAAATGAAGAAGAAAGCTTTCAGATGTATTGCTATTTGTGGCCATTGTGCCATTTCTTCATCTCAGTTTAGAGAAACTAAAGGACTTTACATCGAGCATCATCTCCAGACATGTTTCTGTCCTTTCTGAAGACAAATTTCAATATGAAAGCTGTGATGATTGAGAAGTGATTACACACACGCTCACACACACACACACACACACACACACACACACACACACACTCACGTTTCAAACACTTTCACAAACTCACACACACTCACTCGCACACTCACATACAAACTCACACACACATACACTAACTGACACACTTGCTCACACACGCACACACACTCAATCACACTCACATGCAAACTCACACACACACACACACTCAATCACACTTACATGCAAACTCTCTCTCACACACACACACACACACACACACACACTCAATCACACTCACACACACACACACTCGCACACACACACACACACTCAATCACTCACTCGCACACACACACACACTCACTCGCACACTCACACACAAACTCACACACACATACACTAACTGACACACTTGCTCGCTCGCACACAAACACTCAATCACACTCACATGCAAACTCACACACACACACACACACACACACTCAATCACACTCATAGACTCAAACTCACACACACACAAACTGACACACTCACTCGCACACAGTCACACACACACTCAATCACACTCACATGCAAACTCTCACACACACACACACACACTGAAAGGACAGAAACATGTCTGGAGATGATGCTCGATGTAAAGTCCTTTAGTTTCTCTAAACTGAGATGAAGAAATGGCACAATGGCCACAAATAGCAATACATCTGAAAGCTTTCTTCTTCATTTTACACCACATTTTATTTTACTATTTAAATTCAATTATAAAAGCACAGATGTTCATGGGGAACTTTTGGACCCCTATATATATATATATATATATATATATATATATATATATATATATATATATATATATACTGTATATTATAAATAATTCTGTCCTTTTTTCTGTTGAACACAAAATATATTTTGAACATTTTTGGCAAGCATTCATAAAAGTCAACATTCATTAAAATGCATATCCTTTTATGTTCCACAGTTGACAAAACAAAAATGGCAGATTTCACACATTTGACTGAACTTTAAAAAGAAAGAAAATAATTGTACTCACTCTGCTTTATCTTTAATGCATCTCTATTGTTTATGAATGAGCATTGGTTTAGTACTTCATTGACTTCAACACTTCTTTCCTTACCGTTTTGCATGATTTCACTGCAAAAACTAAATTCTTCCTCAGTATTTCTATCTTGTTTTCCAGTACAAATATCTATTTTATTTGAACATGTGTTTGTCGCACAGGCTGAAATATGAGCTCAATATCAGCTTGATCATTCAGATCAGTTTAATAAGCCGTCTCGTGCTCATCCAGTGACGTTTGAGGAGAAATAATTGAATTTCACCTTCAACAAGATGAATAGTTTCATAACACAGATTGGGTTTGAAGTCCATTTGCGGCGTTGGTGAGCATTGTGTGTGTGTTGAGGATGAATGTTGTTAATGAAGCACTCTTTGATAATGAGACTCAGTGACACACACTGTGACCATAAACCACATTATCTAAAGAATAAAACAGGACGCTGTGAAATACACTCAAGACGTCATTGTGAATCTGAAGCTGGTAATATTATAATATCTTAATGAACGTCAACCCAGCAGGATCAAACACGGGTCACTGCTGTGCTGCTTGACCTCAGCATATCTACACTATATTGCCAAAGGTATTGGGACGCCCCTCCAGATCCCAGAGTTCAGGTGTTCAATCCCTTCATGGCCACAGGTGTATAAATCAAGCACTAGGCATGCAGACGCTTCTACACACATTTGTGAGAGAATGGCTCGCTCTCAGGAGCTCAGTGAACTCAAGCGTGGGACCGGGATAGGTTGCCACCTGTGCAATAAGGCCATTCCTGACATTTCCTCACTACTAAATATTCCACGCTCAACTGTTAGTGGGATTATAACAAAGAGGAAGCGATTGGGAACAACAGCAACTCAGCCACGAAGTGAAATCCCAGAGCGGGGTCAGCGCATGCTGAGGGTCACAGTGTGCAGAAGTCACCAACTTTCTGCAGAGTCAATCGCTCCAGACCTCCAAACTCCTGTGGCCTTCAGATGAGCTCAAGAACAGTGCGGAGAGAGCTTCATGGAATGGGTTTCCATGGCCGAGCAGCTCATCCAAGCCTTACATCACCAAGAGCAATGCAAAGTGTGGGATGCAGTGGGGTAAAGCACGCCACCACTGGACTCTAGAGCAGTGAGACGTGTTCTCTGAGTGACCAATCACGCTTCTCTGTCTGACCATCCCATGGACGAGTCTGGGTTTGGCGGTTGCCAGGGGAACGGGACTCGCCTGACTGCATTGTGCCAAGTGTAAAGTTTGGTGGAGGGGGGATTATGGGGTGGGGTTGTTTTTCAGGGTTGGCCTTAGTTCCAGTGAAAGGAACTCTTAATGCTTCACCAAGACATTTTGGACAATTTCATGCTCCCAACTTTGTGGGAACAGTTTGTGGATGTCCCCTTCCTGTCCCAACATGACTGCGCTCCAGTGCACAAAGCGTCGCTCCATAAAGACATGGATGAGCGAGTTTGGTGTGGAGGAACTGGACTGGCCTGCACAGAGTCCTGACCTCATCCCGATAGAACACCTTTGGGATGAATTAGAGCGGAGACTGCGAGCCAGGCCTTCTCGTCCAACATCAGTGCCTGACCTCACAAATGCGCTTCGGTCAAAAACTCCCATAAACACACTCCTAAACCTTGAGGAAAGCCTTCCCAGAAGAGCTGAAGCTGTTAGAGCTGCAAAGGGTGGGCCGACTCCATATTAAACCCTACGGATTAAGAATGGGATGGGATTAAAGCTCATGTGCATGGAAAGGCAGGCGTCACAAAACATTTGGCAATATAGTGTATATATATATATATAGAGAGAGAGATTGGTTAATTAGTCAGATGCTCAGAAATGCATTCTAGAAGTTTTATTCAACTGTTTTTCATTCCTGCTCATGTTGCTGTCAAACTCAAATACTCTCACGATTGATATCTAAATGCTCATCTTTTAAAATGTGCTGAATTAATATTCAGGTGAAACTCATGGAAGGATCCAGCTCGTATTTCACTCTCATCTGACTTTAATCGTTTAAAAACAAATCTGTGTGTCCAGACTGAACTCTATTAAAGCAACGAGACTGAGATTCAGCCCATTATAGTAATGGAAAGGGAGGATGGATGTGCTTGTTTCTCAACATAAACATCCTAAAAATAGACCATGTTCTTTATGCTAAATGTTTACCATTTATTTTTATTAGGGTTTGGGGGAGAAATATATGACCTGGACAGGTAAGATTCACGCATTCAGCCTTGTCTTTCTTTAAAAGCTTATTTTCTGTGTGTGTTTCTTTTTAGGTGAACTTTACTGTAAAAAAATATGTATATGGTAGCAGTAAGAAAATGAAATAATGTAACTATATTGTTGTAATATTTCTTGCTACCTTTATAATATACTGACAACCACCTTAAAATTACAAAAACATGAATCAAAGTTCATCATAAGTAGCTTTTCCACAGACTGAGACTAGTACTAATATATGGAAGGTGCACAAAGTAATATAAAACACCATGATAACACATAAATAATCCAAAAAACATCATAAAATGGAACATTAAACCATAAACATGTTGGGCTTGTCCATATTCGGGTGGGTTTGTCCATATTCGGGTGGGTTTGTCCATATTCGGGTGGGTTTGTCCATATTCGGTTGGGTTTGTCCATATTCGGTGGGTTTGTCCATATTCGGGTGGGTTTGTCCATATTCGGTTGGGTTTGTCCATATTCAGGTGGGTTTGTCCATATTCAGGTGGGTTTGTCCATATTCAGGTGGGTTTGTCCATATTCGGGTGGGTTTGTCCATATTCGGGTGGGTTTGTCCATATTCGGGTGGGTTTGTCCATATTCGGTTGGGTTTGTCCATATTCAGGTGGGTTTGTCCATATTCGGTGGGTTTGTCCATATTCAGGTGGGTTTGTCCATATTCAGGTGGGTTTGTCCATATTCGGTTGGGTTTGTCCATATTCAGGTGGGTTTGTCCATATTCGGTTGGGTTTGTCCATATTCGGGTGGGTTTGTCCATATTCAGGTGGGTTTGTCCATATTCAGGTGGGTTTGTCCATATTCGGTTGGGTTTGTCCATATTCGGGTGGGTTTGTCCATATTCGGGTGGGTTTGTCCATATTCGGGTGGGTTTGTCCATATTCGGTGGGTTTGTCCATATTCGGGTGGGTTTGTCCATATTCGGGTGGGTTTGTCCATATTCAGGTGGGTTTGTCCATATTCGGTTGGGTTTGTCCATATTCAGGTGGGTTTGTCCATATTCGGGTGGGTTTGTCCATATTCGGTTGGGTTTGTCCATATTCAGGTGGGTTTGTCCATATTCAGGTGGGTTTGTCCATATTCGGTTGGGTTTGTCCATATTCGGTTGGGTTTGTCCATATTCGGTTGGGTTTGTCCATATTCGGTTGGGTTTGTCCATATTCGGGTGGGTTTGTCCATATTCGGTTGGGTTTGTCCATATTCGGTTGGGTTTGTCCATATTCAGGTGGGTTTGTCCATATTCGGTTGGGTTTGTCCATATTCAGGTGGGTTTGTCCATATTCAGGTGGGTTTGTCCATATTCGGGTGGGTTTGTCCATATTCAGGTGGGTTTGTCCATATTTGGTTGGGTTTGTCCAATAAATTAACCAACTTAATTTCTTAAGTTAGTATTCAACTGTACACAAAATGTTAATTTATAAATGTAACCCAAGGGTTGGGTTTGTACATCAACTTAAGTTTGCCCATATTTGGTTGGGTTTGTCCAATAAATAAACCAACTTAATTTCTCAAGTTACGATTCAACTGCACACAAAATGCTGGGTTGTTTCAACCCAAATTTGGCTCAAATATGGACAAACCCAACTGTTGGGTTAAAATTGTAATTAAAAAATTTAACCATGCAACGGTTGCGTTTATCCATATTTGGTTGGGTTTATTAAACTAAATTAAGTTGGTTAAGTTATTGGGCAAACCCAATCAGATATGGACAAACGGTTGTTGGGTTACATTTTTAAATTAAAATTTTAACCCAACAGTTGGGTTTGTCCACATTTGAGCCAAATCTGGGTTGAAACAACCCAACAGTTTGTGTTCAGTTGAATCGTAACCTAAAGAAATGAAGTTGGTTAGGTTATTTTGATGTGTTAAAGTAATGGAAAACCATGTTGCCGTGACTTATTGATGATATATTTTTTCACAGAGATCTCTACATGATCAAACACTTCTGAAAATGTCCAAATCGACTTTCCTTACTCTTCTTTCTTTGTTTCTAGGCTCAACTCCTGTGTGACTCATTTGAGAAAGAAAACACAAAAGTGTGTTTGTGCGCGAGAGAACGACCTGGATCTACTAAAGCAGATGGTGAACATCAAACCAGCCGTCTGCCTCTGAACGCTCGTCCCGCATCCCTTCATCCGATGGATTCCTCCAGCCCTGGTAAAAAGGTTTGTGTCAAACGGATTCGTGTTAAAGCTTTTGTTCAAACACACTCATTTCTGTGCTTCTTTCAGAGTCTCCAGCTAAAGGAAATCCATTGTTTCATGAGTTCAGAGAATCAGCTGCTCATCAATCGCTCGTGAAGCTGCATGTACTGTGGAGGAAAGGCGAGTGCGTCGGCCGTCAATGCAAACCACGATTAATGCATTCATATCGATCTGACGGAACGAAGCGTTTCAATAAAAGCCACAATCATTGAATTACTGCTGCCTTCAAATCTCAAAGCATCAGAACATCACCGTCCACAAGAGAATCGTCTGCTCTGTCTAACGAAACCCTTTCGTATTGACCACCGGGAATCTATTTGATACATTTTTGTGTTCCAGTAAATATAGGCCTATATGTAGACCCGGTTTGATGTTTAAAATGTGTCCCGTAAAGATAAAAGCAAGTGGAAAATGGATGGTGGCTTTTAGTTCAGTAAGTGGCGGGCATTTGGCCGTGGTTCTGGATCTGAAATGTGCAGTCGTATAAACCCGAGCTCTTATTTCTGCCTCAACCCCAGACGTGGCTTCATGTCGTTTGATCCAATCATTGTACACAATGTGCTTTTATAGAGGACGGAGCGGCGGGTCAAGCCGTAGTCAATTGTGTAGCAATTTTCCGCCGGCAAAACCTTCAGCCGCACATAATTCGACAACAGCTTGAGGTGGAGCGAATGCGCCACAATCCCATATTTTAGCCGTAATGTGATTTCCTTTTCCTGCTGTTTCCTTCCCCCCCGACTGATGTCCTGCAACATCTGAGCTATAACCAACACTCATCATCATCATCATCTTGATCCTGCTCTGCTGTTTATATGCAAACGCAGATAATGCCATCAGGATAAAGGCTTGTTTTCTTCTCTCCGCACAGCAGGAGTTTCGTTTCGTTTGCCGTAGGAAAGGCCTCAGAGGTGACGGCGGCTCTGGAAACATCTCACCGTGTTTTGTTCTTTGATACGCAGGACATCAAGTCAAAGTCTCAAAGTCTCGGGTGTGTTTATGATCATATAAGAAGCCCAAACACACGATCGCTTACCGTCTCGAGATCTCGTTCTTCAGGAGAGTTTGAATGGAAGTCTCTCACAGCAGCTGAATGTGTAAAACACCAGCAGTCTTATTTCACTGTTTATTCACTGTTATAGTGTTTATTCATATTTTGAATAGCCTTCATATTTTCAGTAGCAGCTATACATTTACATTTTTTGTGATAACACTTTATAATAAGTATAGAGAGTGTGTGTGTGTGTGTGTGTGTGTGTGAGTGAGTGAGTGTGTGTG
>CM040928.1:1595000-1597500 GCA_023029165.1 Gobiocypris rarus
TGACTGTGTGAGCATGTGTCAGTGTGTGAGAGTGTGTGTTTGACTGTGTGAGCATGTGTCAGTGTGTGAGTGTGTGTTTGACTGTGTGGGCATGTGTCAGTGTGTCAGTGTTTGTGTTTGACTGTGTGAGCATGTGTCAGTGTGTGAGAGTGTGTGTTTGACTGTGTGAGCATGTGTCAGTGTGTGAGTGTGTGTTTGACTGTGTGAGCATGTGTCAGTGTGTTAGTGTGTGTTTGACTGTGAGCATGTGTGAGTGTGTGAGTGTGTGTTTGACTGTGTGAGCATGTGTCAGTGTGTGAGAGTGTGTTTGACTGTGTGAGCATGTGTCAGTGTGTGAGTGTGTGTTTGACTGTGTGAGCATGTGTCAGTGTGTGAGTGTGTGTTTGACTGTGTGAGCATGTGTCAGTGTGAGTGTGTGTTTGACTGTGTGAGCATGTGTCAGTGTGTGTGTTTGACTGTGTGAGCATGTGTCAGTGTGTGAGTGTGTGTTTGACTGTGTGAGCATGTGTCAGTGTGTGTGTTTGACTGTGTGAGCATGTGTCAGTGTGTGAGTGTGTGTTTGACTGTGTGAGCATGTGTCAGTGTGTGAGTGTGTGTTTGACTGTGTGAGCATGTGTTAGTGTGTGAGTGTGTGTTTGACTGTGTGAGCATGTGTTAGTGTGTGTTTGACTGTGTGAGCATGTGTCAGTGTGTGAGTGTGTGTGTTTGACTGTGTGAGCATGTGTCAGTGTGTGAGTGTGTGTTTGACTGTGTGAGCATGTGTCAGTGTGTGAGAGTGTGTGTTTGACTGTGTGGGCATGTGTCAGTGTGTGAGAGTGTGTTTGACTGTGAGCATGTGTCAGTGTGTGAGTGTGTGTGTGTGTGAGCATGTGTCAGTGTGTGAGAGTGTGTGTTTGACTGTGTGAGCATGTGTCAGTGTGTGAGTGTGTGTGTGTGTGTGTGAGCATGTGTCAGTGTGTGTGAGTGTGTGTTTGACTGTGTGAGCATGTGTCAGTGTGTGAGTGTGTGTTTGACTGTGTGGGCATGTGTCAGTGTGTGAGTGTGTTTGACTGTGTGAGCATGTGTCAGTGTGTGAGAGTGTGTTTGACTGTGTGAGCATGTGTCAGTGTGTGAGAGTGTGGGTTTGACTGTGTGAGCATGTGTCAGTGTGTGAGTGTGTGTTTGACTGTGTGAGCATGTGTCAGTGTGTGAGAGTGTGTTTGACTGTGTGAGCATGTGTCAGTGTGTGAGAGTGTGTTTGACTGTGTGAGCATGTGTCAGTGTGTGAGTGTGTGTGTGTGTGTGTGAGTATGTGTCAGTGTGTGAGAGTGTGTGTTTGACTGTGTGAGCATGTGTCAGTGTGTGAGAGTGTGTTTGACTGTGTGAGCATGTGTCAGTGTGTGAGTGTGTGTTTGACTGTGTGAGCATGTGTCAGTGTGTGTGTTTGACTGTGTGAGCATGTGTCAGTGTGTGTGTTTGACTGTGTGAGCATGTGTCAGTGTGTGAGAGTGTGTTTGACTGTGTGAGCATGTGTCAGTGTGTGAGTGTGTGTGTGTGAGCATGTGTCAGTGTGTGAGAGTGTGTGTTTGACTTTGTGAGCAGTTGTCAGTGTGTGTTAGTGTGTGTTTGACTGTGTGAGCATGTGTCAGTGTGTGTGAGTGTGTGTTTGACTGTGAGCATGTGTCAGTGTGTGAGTGTGTGTTTGACTGTGTGAGCATGTGACAGTGTGTGTTTGACTGTGTGAGCATGTGTCAGTGTGTGAGTGTGGGTTTGACTGTGTGAGCATGTGTCAGTGTGAGTGTGTGTTTGACTGTGTGAGCATGTGTCAGTGTGTGAGAGTGTGTTTGACTGTGTGAGCATGTGTCAGTGTGTGAGAGTGTGTTTGACTGTGTGAGCATGTGTCAGTGTGTGAGTGTGTGTGTGTGTGTGAGTATGTGTCAGTGTGTGAGTGTGTGTTTGACTGTGTGAGCATGTGTCAGTGTGTGAGAGTGTGTTTGACTGTGTGAGCATGTGTCAGTGTGTGAGTGTGTGTTTGACTGTGTGAGCATGTGTCAGTGTGTGTGTTTGACTGTGTGAGCATGTGTCAGTGTGTGTGTTTGACTGTGTGAGCATGTGTCAGTGTGTGAGAGTGTGTTTGACTGTGTGAGCATGTGTCAGTGTGTGAGTGTGTGTGTGTGAGCATGTGTCAGTGTGTGAGTGTGTGTTTGACTTTGTGAGCAGTTGTCAGTGTGTGTTAGTGTGTGTTTGACTGTGTGAGCATGTGTCAGTGTGTGTGAGTGTGTGTTTGACTGTGTGAGCATGTGTCAGTGTGTGAGTGTGTGTTTGACTGTGTGAGCATGTGTCAGTGTGTGTGTTTGACTGTGTGAGCATGTGTCAGTGTGTGTGTGTGTGTTTGACTGTGTGAGCATGTGTCAGTGTGTGAGTGTGTGTTTGACTGTGTGAGCATGTGTCAGTGTGTGTTTGACTGTTTGAGCATGTGTCAGTGTGTGTGAGTGTGGGTTTGACTGTGTGAGCATGTGTC
>CM040928.1:1602500-1607500 GCA_023029165.1 Gobiocypris rarus
GACTGTGTGAGCATGTGTTAGTGTGTGTTTGACTGTGTGAGCATGTGTCAGTGTGTGAGTGTGTGTGTTTGACTGTGTGAGCATGTGTCAGTGTGTGAGAGTGTGTTTGACTGTGTGAGCATGTGTCAGTGTGTGAGTGTGTGTTTGACTGTGTGAGCATGTGTCAGTGTGTGAGTGTGTGTGTGTGTGTGTGTGTGAGCATGTGTCAGTGTGTGAGTGTGTGTTTGACTGTGTGAGCATGTGTCAGTGTGTTAGTGTGTGTTTGACTTTGTGAGCAGGTGTCAGTGTGTGTTAGTGTGTGTTTGACTGTGTGAGCATGTGTCAGTGTGTGTGAGTGTGTGTTTGACTGTGTGAGCATGTGTCAGTGTGTGAGTGTGTGTTTGACTGTGTGAGCATGTGTCAGTGTGTGAGTGTGTGTTTGACTGTGTGAGCATGTGTCAGTGTGTGAGTGTGTGTTTGACTGTGTGAGCATGTGTGAGTGTGTGTTTGACTGTGTGAGCATGTGTCAGTGTGTGAGTGTGTGTGTGTGTGTGAGCATGTGTCAGTGTGTGAGTGTGTGTGTTTGACTGTGTGAGCATGTGTCAGTGTGTAGAGTGTGTTTGACTGTGTGAGCATGTGTCAGTGTGTGAGTGTGTTTGACTTTGTGAGCAGGTGTCAGTGTGTGTGAGTGTGTGTTTGACTGTGTGAGCATGTGTCAGTGTGTGAGAGTGTGTGTTTGACTGTGTGAGCATGTGTCAGTGTGTGAGAGTGTGTGTTTGACTGTGTGAGCATGTGTCAGTGTGTGAGAGTTTGTTTGACTGTGTGAGCATGTGTCAGTGTGTTAGTGTGTGTTTGACTTTGTGAGCAGGTGTCAGTGTGTGTTAGTGTGTGTTTGACTGTGTGAGCATGTGTCAGTGTGTGAGTGTGTGTTTGACTGTGTGAGCATGTGTCAGTGTGTGTGAGTGTGTGTTTGACTGTGTGAGCATGTGTCAGTGTGTGTGTGTGTGTTTGACTGTGTGAGCATGTGTCAGTGTGTGAGAGTGTGTGTTTGACTGTGTGAGCATGTGTCAGTGTGTGTTTGACTGTGTGAGCATGTGTCAGTGTGTGTGAGTGTGTGTTTGACTGTGTGAGCATGTGTCAGTGTGTGAGTGTGTGTTTGACTGTGTGAGCATGTGTCAGTGTGTGAGTGTGTGTTTGACTGTGTGAGCATGTGTTAGTGTGTGAGTGTGTGTTTGACTGTGTGAGCATGTGTTAGTGTGTGTTTGACTGTGTGAGCATGTGTCAGTGTGTGTGTGTGTGTGTGTAGCATGTCTCAGTGTGTGTGTGTGTGTGTGTGTGTGAGCATGTGTCAGTGTGTGAGTGTGTGTGTGTGTGTGTGTGTGTGTGTGTGTGTGTGTGTGTGTGTGTGTGTGTGTGTGTGTGTGTGTGTGTGAGCATGTGTCAGTGTGTGAGTGTGTGTGTGTGTGAGCATGTGTCAGCATTTGGGAGTGTGAGTGTGTTAACTCTTTACACATGAGCTAATTAAACAACAATAATTGTGTTGTTAAATAAATATGAAAACACTATTTGTATAATCTGTTAATTAACTACAGTTTATAAACTATTATTGATTATATATTAACTAATTGTATATATAATTTTAGTACTCTAACTTAAATGGAGTTAGTTACCAAGGCAACACTTCAAGTTTTTATTTCATTTTGTTTTGTTAATATTTACACTTTACTTTATTTCAGCTACATTTTTTAGTAGTTTTAGTTAAAAACAAGAACAGCAATGCAAAAGAGCAGAACAGTGTGTAACTTGTGTGTTTGTTTGTGTCAGACCAAGCCAGATCCGAATCTGCTCCTATTTTATCCCATCGCTCTCCTCATGCGCCTCTGAAATAAATGAGTGACCTATGCATTTGTTTCATGAAATATCAATATAAATATAGCCCCAAGCTATAGACGTAGCCAAGCATGGCCTACATTTTAGTAAACACAATGACTTAAAGGTCACCTGAGGTACATTATGATGTATGCAGACATGAAATACATAAATAAACCATGTATTTTATTGTGTGCTGTTAACAAAAATATTCATGCAAGTGACCCACATTTGGTTTTTGGCCACTGTACAATTGACCATTTTACTCCTGGAGCCGCATTAGGATCTCCATATCTCTGGGATTGAAACATGTTCAGCTTTTAAAACGAACATACCAAAAGAAATGTTTGTTCAGAACCAGAATCTAAAAGGATATTAAGATATCTTTAAAACTTCTTGAGTTACAGGCATGCAAACTTCAGGCGAAAAACAGAAAAGGTGCTTTTTTCCCATATTTGAACTGTCACCGTTGGCGTATAATGCAACAAAGATTGATAAAGTCAACAGATTTCACTAATAGATCTGCCAATCTCTGTGTGAGAATGAAATAATGATGCTGCCATCTTTATAAAAGTCATTTTTACACCCTTGTAATTTGGCTCCAAATCTAAGGTGAGAAGTGCCATTTTGACCCTCCCTTTACAAAACAGTGATTACTCAGTCAGTATACATCTGACATTTAATTTGTTTGGCTTTTGTCTCTATTTATGTTTGTTTTTCTTCAGAAAAAATATGAACAAAATAAAAAATTTGATTTGACATGGAATGACCCTTGTATTTTAAAGAAGTAAGTTCTCTAGTGATCTAGAATAGTGTACGATGTTTCTAACTTCACGTCACTTCTATCAGAGTTTCTTCTCTGTAACCTTTTTCCCTTTCGCACCCGTCAGCTCTCCACAAACACTGGGAGCGGATGGAAAACTGCCTCTGACCCAAGCAATTAGATTAGAGCCATTATAAAGTGATTGAGAGAGGATCAGACCGTCCTCCAAAGCACATACATATTTAATTTCTCCACACACACCATCAAAAACCCAAATGATGGAACAATGTTTGTGTCTAGTCTCCCATGATGGAAGACAAATCAGCTGGACAAGAACGTTGCGGTCAAACATCCCTGGTTTTTGGCGGGAATTCTTATTTGGCAGGAAGTTTTCAGAGGTGATGTTTTTCTTTCTGCTTTTGAAATGATGGATGATTCTCTGGATGACTGATATTCATACCCACCATGATCTGAGCCTACACACTTCAGTATTACTCATTTAAACTCTCTCTCTCTCCCTAACAGTGATTATTATAACAATTGAATACTCTCTTACAAACTGGTGCAGAATCTTTAACATCAGTGGGACCTTTCCATTGCACAAAAGCTTTTTTTATAGTGGAAAAAGGGTCCAATTCTCATGATTTACTAAGACTTCTGTCTCAATTACTGCTTATTAATAGTTAGTAAGGTTGTCAAGTTTAGGTATTGGGTTGGATTAAGGGATGTGGAATATGATCATGATTAATAAATGCTTTATAAGTGCTAAAAAACAGCCAATATCCTAGTGATATGCATGCTAATAAGCTGTGGAAGCATAGCAATATTCAATTTGAAATGTAATATGCAAAATGGCAATGTATTTCTGTATTTTTAATGTACATTTTCTATAACAAATGTACAGTGTTAGGAGCAAAATGCAAAAAAATCACAAAAATGTTAGTTTCTGTAATACATTTTCATTGTGAAACTTATAAATGATATATTAAAACTAGTGTAGAAACAGTAATAATAATTCTCTGGGCCTCTGACAAATGTTGGGTGGGGCTTGATTCTGATTGGATGGTTGTGGTTTGCTATTGGCTGATCTCCTGTGATTGACAGGTTGACCCGCCCTCGTCGTTAGAGAAGAGATGTCGCTGTTATTCTGATTCGATATTACAAGACACAAAATAATGATGTGCATGGATCAATCACTTCGAATAAACACTGCAATATTCCATAAAACGATAAGAACTGTTGGTTTGGGTTTCCAGCACCGGGCCCCGGATAACCACGGCCCTGCACACAGGCTTTATTGAAAGTGTCTCCATGCGGCAGCTCAGTCTCTGAGATAATGGAGTTTAGTGACTCCAGGTCCAGCTGTAATCTCATAGATGAGAGTGACTGAAACTGTCACTGTGGAACGAGAGAGAGACATGATGAGGAGAGAAATGCAATATCGCTGAGAGACAGAGCAGTTAAAGGCCAATTTGTGTGTCCAGAGCTGGAGGAGGTGACCACTACATCTCCTGATGGAGGCTTTGAGAGGAGCTTCAGCTCTGACTGAATCACGACGACCTCCATTACAGGCAAATCACACACAATCACTGAGTCATGCCCGCTTTATAGTTATATTATTCAGAAAAAACACTGAGCCCTCAGAACAAATGCATGTACCATTTGCATTTTTGCTGGATTTTCTCATTATGTTTATCAGGGTTAAACTCACTGCCAACGGGGTCTATTTCAAGATTTAAGGTCACCATGAAATCTAAATTAAAACATTTGTATTGTTTTATGAAATATTGCGGTTTTTATTCTAAACAATTCATCATCACTATTGTTTTAATAATCTTGAATCAGAATAACAGCTCATCTCTTCTCTGATGACGAGGGCGGGGCAACCTGTCAATCACAGGAGATCAGCCAATAGCAAACCACAACCAGCCAATCAATTCCCCAATGACAAAATCAAGCCCCGCCCTACATTTGTTCTTGTTTGAGAAGCGATTCACTCGATAAACGCCATAATAGGGGATAAAAGACGAGCGCAACTTTCTTTTCCTGACTACTTTAAGAGTATTTTTACACTGCATGAAACTGTAGGTAGTTGTTTTGGCAATTTTTATTTTTATATAAATAAAATAAAATGAATAAAACATTAATTTAATTTAAAAAATATATTTTTATTTTATTATAATTTATTAGTTTATTTCATTTCTAAATATTTTTTGATTGTTTTATTTATTTATTCAAATTAATTTTATTTTATAAATTTTATTATTCTTTTTTATTTAATATTCTGTGTATTTTTTTTATTTTATTATGTTTTATTCATACTATTTTATATATTTGATTAAAAAAAAATATTTTAATTAATTCATTTATTTTCTTTCACATTCACCCT
>CM040928.1:1612500-1655000 GCA_023029165.1 Gobiocypris rarus
AGGCCCGTTCTACACACACACACACACACAGACCTGAGATTCTTAAGACCCGTTCTACACACACACACACACACACGCACAGACCTGAGATTCTTAAGACCGTTCTACACACACACACACACACACACACACACAGATCTGAGATTCTTCAGGCCCGTCCTACACACACACACACACACACACACACACACAGACCTGAGATTCTTAAGACCCGTTCTACACACACACACACACACACACACACACACACACACACACACACACACACACACACACACAGATCTGCGTCCCAGTGAATGAGCTGCTCCTCTCTTTCGCCCCACACACAGGCTCATGGACTCCAGACTCACTCCACAGGGAGGAAGATGAAGGTGTGGAGCGTCTGCCAATCAGAATTCAGCCGGTGTTTTAGACGACTGCGCAAACTGTGACCCGACCTCATCCCTGCCGGACGCTGACAGAACTTCAGCACGCGGTAAAACCCCTTCTCATGACCTTCTCTGGTCTTTGGGGTCATTAACTTCTCAGCAAAATGTGTTTGAGCGCTCAGAAGTGTCGGAGCATGTCCGTCAGAGTCAGTGTTTGGAACTGCGGTGACTGTAAATTAAACTCCATTTGCATTTGTTAACTAGTCATCCGGAAGTTCAGATTTGAGTCTTTGGCTGTGTAAATGAAATGCATCATCAGGGAGACTTTAATATCCTGTCATGAAACTCAACACATCTCGTTTTCTGTCATGTTCAGCGGTTCAGGCTGAATTCATTGCTGTAGTTCATTATTCTGTGATCACTAGATTTTGAGCTTGCAAAATGGCAACTGGAAGCTTTAAGATGTCACACTGGGAAGTATTGACCCCGCTGGAAATGTTACGTTCCCGGAACGTTCTCAGAATGTCCCGAGATGGCCATGATGTGGAGGTCTTTAAAGGGGTCATATAATGGGACATGCACTTTTACAAGTGTGTTGGCAGTGCCTGTACACAACCATCCTATAATGATACAAATCCATCCGGTGTTCCTTATATGTTTTCCCCTGTCTCGAATCGAGCCGTCTGGTGTGTGACGTCACACGATCGGATGCCCCTCCCACAGTTTTTGATTGACAGCAGCGTTTCAACACAGACCCGCCCTGAGTGAGCTGTCATCATAGTCCGCAAGTGTTGATGCGCTGGAGCAGAATGACATCTAAGCGCTTGCGGGTTTCTGTTCTTGGGTGTAATAACGAACACAGCAGTCATTTTGATGTTCCTAAATCGAACCGATGAAGACACAGTGGCTTTGTTTTCAAAGGGAATATTCCCCCCGATCAACGCCAATGCTTTCATATTTGCGCGAATCATTTCTCACCAGAATGCTTTATAAACAAGGGTCAGTATAAATCAGGGTTTGCTAAGAAGCTACCAACTATTACCAACTACAGATCACTGATTCAACTACCTCCATAAGAGTGTAACATGTTATTAACCTTTATTAATGAACCTTTATATTAATCTTTGCAAATCGCTTGCACGCTTCACAGTGACTGCGGCTAAAGTTAACAGGGTAAGTTACATTACGGCATGCTTTCTGTGTATAAAGTTCTCAACATAATTCATAATCCCACGTTTATAATGAACAACGCATTATGGTTATGGTTATTGTGTTATTACAAACTGTGTACACTGACAAACTGTCCATGAACTAACGCATACATCAGTAAACACACAGCATTCGTATCTCACTGCTACCCTTCCAGTACATACAAAAGATAGATCAAAGTGACATTACGTTAACCAACCATTCAGAAACGTCCTGTTCCAGCCTTAATTGTCGAATTGCGTTGTGGCTGTGATGTTGTTCCGGGTCTGACTCCGGTTCAAACTTATACGGTTGAACAGATGTGTCTCCCGTTGCAAATCTTTCTCCAAAATATACCCTTAACTGTTGTCAAGGCAACACTCCACGTGTGTCGTGTCAAAACACCCCACAGAGGGGCGGGGTCAGCAAAGCTCATTATCATTTAAAGTCACATGTGCTGAAATGGCTTGCTGAAAACAGAGCTGTTTTGACCAGCTGTTTTGACCAGGTAAAATGAGTGTTTTCTTACAATACTAATGAGAATTTTTAATTAAACTATATTACAAACTTTTCATTTAGACTCTAAAGACCTCTAATGACCCCTTTAAAGGGTTGGGGGACATTATTTGGCGGACGTTATGGGAGCATTGCTATAGGACGTTCCCTCTACACTAAATTCCCATAATGTTTGCAGGACCTTTAGTAGACCAATCTAGAATGTTATTTTTTGGTCCTATTTAGGTCCTTCATCATGTTTACTGAACATGTGCGTGTGAATCTATGTACACTGGGCTGTTTTGCAAATGAGGGTCAGTAAAACACAGGATTTGCACAAAAGTTGCTTCTCAAAGATGGATCAATACCAACCCTTCGTGATCCATAATGTGTGTGTTTGCAAATGTCCTTTCTGAACATGCTAATGTGGCCAAAGCTACCATTGTCTCTTACTGTGTTCCCAGAGACCAGTTTCATAAACTGCTTAGACTAGTTTTAAAAGTTAGTCATCTAATTTGTTTCTTCAAGACTGGCCCTAATTTTTATAAGGCATTTACTTAAAAAGGTAGACTGGTCTAATTGGAATTGAAAAGGTAAGAATGATCACCCCTTTGTTAACCGCAAGTTGGCCACATTAGTTCTTAAGTCTTAACATAGTGGCTAAGTTTATGCAACTGGCCCCAGAGCTTGATATTTTAAGCCTGAAAATGCTGTACAATTCAGAAGCGCACTTTTATTACTTTTTAAAAATAAATCTAATGGCATAGCTCTGATCTCTGTGAATACAGTCAGCGTCCTAACCAGCACATTCACAAAATATAGCATGCAGTATTCACATGTTCTGGATATGAAACAGTTGGTGTTGATCCTTTTGTGCAAATCCTGTGTTTTACTGACCCTCATTTGCAAAGCAGCCCAGTATACATTGATGCACTCAGAAAACATAAGACCAAAAAATAACATTCTAGGTTGGTCCTCTGAAGGTCCTGCAAATGTTATAGGAATGTTGTGTAGAGACTGAGCACTGAATAAGATATGCTGCAGCGCAGTCCCAAATGAAACATCCCCATATGACTAACATGGAACCGCATGGGAATGCTCTGTTAGCGTCCCAAATGTCCTCTTTGTAACGTTGCTGTGTGACCATAAAATAATTAAAGAAACCTTGAACTGCAGCACTTTCATGACCAAAAGAGGACGTTTTAGGAACATCCCTAATGTTCTGTAAAGGTTCAGGATTTTCGTCAACTTTAGAGAACTTTTAGGGAACGTCCCCTTCTACGTGTGGACGCTTCCGGTTGCATATGAATGGAAGTCAATGGAATGAAAAGTGACTGTGCATTTAGTGCTGGAGGTTTAAACAATCCAGCAACGTCCGCCAGTTTCTCTTGAAGCCGATACAGAAGTGACTTAAACTGCAGTTCCTCGACTGGCCACTAGAGACCATCTCCAGAAGAGCAGAATCTCATTGAGCTCGTGTTAAAATGCCCAACTTTACAGCAGAATAAAACATGTTTACAGCCTGGGACAAATTGTGGTTTTGGTCTATACGGCTAATTTTGCCCTTCATGACGACTGTGAGGGGGGTGAATTTATTTTATAACTCATTTGTTTACATTATATAAAGCCTTAAAGTTCTGCATAATTAAGGGCGTGGCCACTTTGAGTGACAGGTGGGCTTCAGAACTGCTCTTCAGAATCCTACGGGTGACGTCACAGACACTACATCCATATTTTTTACAGTCTATGGGTTTAAAGGGATAGTTCACTTTGAAATTAAATGTTGATATGTTTTAGCTTACCTCATGGGCATCCGAGATGTAGGAGTATTTGTTTCCCCAGTAGTTTCAATTTTCATAATTTTAGGTCAAACCGTTCTTGTCTGTGCCTCACATAATGCAGGTCTATGGTCACCACCTCAAAGAGCATACACAGAGAAGTCCAAATTAAACAATCCCCCATCGTAATTACACACTGATGGCCTAAGACACCAAACCAGCCGTTTGTGTGAGAAAACGATCAAACTAAAGCCAGAACGAGCGAATGTCACAACAGGAAACACGCCCTCGGATCAGTCGGACGTAGTGGTGTACAAGAGGTAAAAACGATATAAAAACTGTTGGTTTTCTCACACAAACCGCTGGTTTGGTGTCTTAGGCCATCAGTGTGTACTTACAATGGGGGATTGTTTAATTTGGACTTCTCTGTGTATGCTCTTTGAGGTGGTGACCATAGACCTGCATTATGTGAGGCACAGACAAGAACGGTTTGACCTAAAATGATCAAAATTGAAACTACTTGGGAAACAAATACTCCTACATCTCGGATGCCCATGAAGTAAGCTAAAACATATAAACATTTAATTTCAAAGTGAACTATCCCTTTAAATCAAACCCTAAGCACACACACATTACCACACATGAGAGTGGATTGAATGCATTATGTGATTGATATGTTGCTCGTGTTCTCTTGGCTAAACTAGCGTTTAACAGTGTTTAAACGCTCTTAACAGCTGGATTAGGCCTCTTCAGTCAGAGCTCAGCTGAACTCTCCTCTTGAGTGTGTCAGAGATGCTCTGTGTGAATGAAGCGGTCTGAGGGTGTGTGTGTTTTGCTCACTGACGGGACACACTGATAAACCCTGATGGATGTGGACGGGGTTCAGATGCTTCAGTATCTGCAGTGAGCTCATGAGGATCGTCTGCGTTCCTCTGATGCAGGGCAGACGCTTCAGCTTTTGAACAGATGTTGTGTGTGTGGCAGATTTATTTGCAAGTGTGTTTTGACTGTACGTTTACAGTGTTGCCGTCGTAGCATTAAATGTTTTGTGGTTTGTGCTTAGCGGCTGCATTCACACACATCTGCAGGAGTCAGAGTATGTCTCTCTTTACATTCACACCCTTCTTTCATTAGCAGATGTGATGGGAGTTTGTTAAACATAATCATGGTTTTATGGCTCGTGTTATACATGATATCAAGCTGTTATTTCAGGGAATTTCACTTGTAACACGTGCAACAGGAGCATAAAAATGATTTGCGAGGGATGTTTGAACATGTAAAACTCAATGCAATTGTTGTGTTTGATTGGGGTGTTGCTATGACTTTGCACATGGTTGTTAGGGTATTACTGGGCAGTTGCTGATGTTGTGGGTAGTTGGTAGGGTGTTGCTATGCAGTTGCTAGGATGTTGTGGGTGGTTGTTAGTTGTTGCTATGATGCTGTGGGTGGTTGGTAGGGCATTGCTATTCAGTTGCTATGATGTTGTGGGTGGTTGGTAGGGTGTTGCTATGCAGTTGTTAGGTGTTGCTATGATGCTGTGGGTGGTTGGTAGGTGTTATGCAGTTGCTAGGATGTTTTAAATGGTTGTTAGGTTGTTGTAATGCAGTTGGAAGGATGTTGTGGGTGGTTGTTAATGTGTTGTAATGCAATTACTGTGATATTGTGGGTAGTTGCTAGCGCCTCGCTATGCAGTTGTTGAAATGTTGTTGGTGGTTGTTGGGGTGTTGTTTTGCAGTTGCTAGGATGTTTGGGTGGATGTTAGGGTGTTGTTATGCAATTGCTGGAATGTTGTGGATGGTTGTTAGGTGTTGCTATGCAGTTGCTAGGATGTTGTGGGTGGTTGTTAGGTGTTGCTACGATGCTGTGGGTAGCTGCTAGGGTATTGCTATGCAGTTGCTATGATGTTGTGGGTAGTTGCTAGGCCATTGCTATGATGTTGTGGGTGGTTGGTAGGGTGTTGCTATGCAGTTGTTAGGTGTTGCTATGATGCTGTGGGTAGTTGCTAGGGCATTGCTATGATGTTGTGGGTAGTTGTTAGGGCATTGCTATGTAGTTGCTATGATGTTGTGGGTGGTTGGTAGGGAGTTGCTATGCAATTGCTAGAATGTTGTGGGTGGTTGGTAGGTGTTATGCAGTTGCTAGGATGTTTTAAATGGTTGTTAGGTTGTTGTTATGCAGTTGGAAGGATGTTGTGGGTGGTTGTTAATGTGTTGTTATGCAATTACTGTAATATTGTGTGTAGTTGCTAGGGCCTCGCTATGCAGTTGTTGAAATGTTGGTGGTGGTTGTTGGGGTGTTGTTTTGCAGTTGCTAGGATGTTTGGGTGGATGTTAGGGTGTTGTTATGCAGTTGCTGGAATGTTGTGGATGGTTGTTAGGTGTTGTTATGCAGTTGCTAGGATGTTGTTGTTGGGGTGTTGTTATGCAGTTGCTAGGATGTTGTCGGTGGTTGTTAAGATGTTGCTATGCAATTACTGTGATGTTGTGGGTAGTTGCTAGGGCATTGCTATGCAGTTGCTGCAATGTTGTGGGTGGTTGTTGGGGTGTTGCTATGCAGTTGCTAGGATGTTGTTGTTAAGGTGTTGCTATGCAGCTGTTAGGGTGTTGTTGTTAAGGTGTTGCTATGTAATTTCTAGAATGCTGTGGCCGGTTGCTGGGGTGTTGCTATGCATTCACTAGAGTGGATAGGGCATTGCTTTGCAGACATTAGGGTGTTATGGTCAGTTGTTCGGGTGTCGCTGTGCAATTGTTCGGGCACTGAGGTTGATTGTTAGCTTGATGCTGTGCAATCACTAGGGTGATATTGTTGGTTGCTAGGGCATTGCTATTCAGTCACTATGGTGTTGTGGCTGATTGATATGGTGTTGCTTAAATGTATATTCACAAAACAGATGTAATCTACTATTGCTGTGCTATATGCAAATAAAGTTCAGTTCGATGTACATATGATATTCTGATATCTAGATATGTTCATGGCAATAAGCCAAGCAGGTTAGTTTATTTTTGTATGATTAAATTGTAATATTTTGGAGTCTGAGTCTGTTTTCTGCTGGATTTTTAGGGATGTGATGATTCTTTCTGATGGCCTTCTGTGGCAGATTTAAGCAGTGATTCAGCCGCGTGTTTTCAGAGCAGCACAACAACTGAACAAACAGCGTGATGATGTTTAGTTGGACTGCATTGTTGAGATGTTCTTCTACCTCCAGGCTGGTTGGTAATGTCCACCATGTGCTGTCCACGTCTGATTTATCACCAGCTCTGTCTGTGGGATCGGGTCAGTATCTCTGCTAAATGAAAAAGCACCGTTAAGATGCCTATGAGGCAATAACTCTTCACCTTTCACCCGAGCCCACTCATTTCTCTCCAGGCCTGTATATATAATGTATGTGTGTGTGTGTGTGTGTGCGTTTGTATTTGAGCAGTGACTCTTCATAGTGACATCTGAGATGCTGAACGCTGATAAAATAGTATCTCTTCTGTTTGTTTGGTCATTGTGTGTGTGTGTGTGTGTGTGTGTGTGAGAGAGTGTGTGAGTTTTTTAGTGTGTGTGTGTGTGTGTGTGTGTGAGTTTTTGAGTGTGTGCATGTGTGAGTGTGTGCGTGTACACGTGCGTTTGTGTGTGTGTTTGTGTGAGTTTGAGTGTGTGCATGTGTGTGAGTGTGTGCATGTGTACGTGTGTGTGAGTTTGAGTGTGTGCGTGTGAGCGTGTGTGTGTGTGTGTGTTTGTGTGAGAGTGTGTGCGTGAGCATTTATGTGAGTGTGTCTGTGCATGTGAGTGAGTGTGTGTGTGTGCGTCTGTGTGAGTTTGTGTCCTTGTTTATATTACATTGTGGGGTCCAGCCAGCGGTCCCCACTTTTCAAAAGGCTTATAAATCAGACAGGATGAGTTTATCTGAGAAAGTATGCAGAATGTTTCCTGTGATGGGTAGGTTTAGGGGCAGTGTGTGTGTGTGTGTGTGTGTGTGTGTGTGTGTGTGTGTGTGTATGCATCTGTGCGTGAATGTGTGTGTTTGAGTTTGTTCTCTTGTTTTGACTCTTCATAGTAATGATAAAACCGAATCAGCCTTCTGCTCAGAGCTCTTCTGCTTGTTCGGTCAGTGTGTGTGTGTGTGTGTATGTGTGTGTGTCTGTGTGTGCTTCTGTGTGTAATATGCAAATTGCAATCACGTGATGGTACTTTCATTTTCTACCACTGAAGATGTTTAGATATTTGTTCTGGAAAAGAAGTAACAAATGCTAAATGAGATCATCTTTTTTCTTCTTTGCAGTGTTCATGTTTTCTGCATGCATTGAGTCTGTTTTCCTAGTTCCTATTGTTTATCGAATTATAAAACAAAATGGCCATTAAAACCCACCCGAGCTCCCGAGGGAATACACTGGCATTTAACATTCTAGCCAAGCATTTATGTGAACCTCTCAGGGAAAAAAATACTCGATTTCACGTTAAATGACACGATACGTTCCGGAGCGCAGAGACGCGCTGTGACATATAGAGTAACTCGATATCAGACTGATACACAAACAATGAACCATCAAGCGACTGATGTTTACCTGTGTCTAATGTCTATTATCAGTGTTAAAAACAGTTGTGCGGCTTCATATATATATATATATATTTGTTGCAGAAACTGTGATGCATGTAGGCTATCTGTGTCTGTGGTACAGAAGTCTTTGATGAATAGAATGTACAGCAATAGAAAAGAACAGCTTTTATTTTAAATAGAAACTTTTATAACATTATAAATGTCTTTACTGTTACTTTTGGTCAATTTAATGCATCCATGATGAATAAACCTTTGAATATTATATTGAATATTAAGCGTTTCATCAGGTTTGTTTACCTGTGTTGTAATCTATACATATTGCTCTTGTCCCTATTTACATATTTACAACAGGAATCATTATCGAATCCTTCAAAGTGAAGTTCAGATGTTGGTGCAGATGCAGAGCTGAATGACTGAACGCTGAACGAATCTCTTGTGAAACCGAACTGTGTTTCTCCGTCTCTTCTCCTGTCGTCCTGCTGTGGATCACAGGAACAGGAAGTGATTGATAACATCTGTTGACTCTGTCAAATACTGTTACACGGTAGTTCTGATGACGTATGTTTACACTGATACAGGCTGAAGTTACGGGGTGAACTTCAGGTTTGACTTCCTGTGATATTTATGGCCCACCTTGAGGACTGGAGCTTGACTTTGAGATGTGTGTCTGTGTCGTCTTATTGGTGAGTCAGTGTTTGTGTTATGTAAATGACGTCCAGCTGGAGAGTTTGTGTCCCACGCAGCTGATTCACGCGGCTCGAAAAACAGACGCTCGCTTTTAGTTTCTTTCAGCCTCTGGCCGACATTTGATTATTTTCAAGGCTTTTATGTGACAAATCCAAATGCAGGTCGCTTATAATGTGGTTTGTGAATGATAACAGCGCCAGCTCCACTTTATTCTCACATTTGCACAATTCCAAATATATTTGTCCATTGCATTTTACTTTACACAACTGATCTTGTGCATGACTGCATGCAGTTTCCTCTTGAAGCCATGTGATCCATAACTAGGCAACACAGACCAGTGCATCAAATTGTTTCAGTGTGAGTTGATGCGTGTTTGCCATTCTTATGCATCCCTTAAACCAGTACACTCAGTGTCTCAATGCCAGTTAAATTCACAGAGCGGGGTCAGCGCATGCTGAGGGTCACAGTGCGCAGAAGTCACCAACTTTCTGCAGAGTCAATCGCTCCAGACCTCCAAACTCCTGTGGCCTTCAGATGAGCTCAAGAACAGTGCGGAGAGAGCTTCATGGAATGGGTTTCCATGGCCGAGCAGCTCATCCAAGCCTTACATCACCAAGAGCAATGCAAAGCGTGGGATGCAGTGGGGTAAAGCACGCCACCACTGGACTCTAGAGCAGTGAGACGTGTTCTCTGAGTGACCAATCACGCTTCTCTGTCTGACCATCCCATGGACGAGTCTGGGTTTGAAGGTTGCCAGGAGAACGGGACTTGCCTGACTGCATTGTGCCAAGTGTAAAGTTTGGTGGAGGGGGGATTATGGGGTGGGGTTGTTTTTCAGGGGTTGGCCCCTTAGTTCCAGTGAAAGGAACTCTTAATGCTTCACCAAGATATTTTGGACAATTTCATGCTCCCAACTTTGTGGGATCAGTTTGGGGACGGCCCCTTCCTGTCCCAACATGACTGCGCTCCAGTGCACAAAGCGTCGCTCCATAAAGACATGGATGAGCGAGTTTGGTGTGGAGGAACTGGACTGGCCTGCACAGAGTCCTGACCTCATCCCGATAGAACACCTTTGGGATGAATTAGAGCGGAGACTGCGAGCCAGGCCTTCTCGTCCAACATCAGTGCCTGACCTCACAAATGCGCTTCTAGAAGAATTCCCATAAACACACTCCTAAACCTTGAGGAAAGCCTTCCCAGAAGAGCTGAAGCTGTTAGAGCTGCAAAGGGTGGGCCGACTCCATATTAAACCCTACAGATTGTGTGTGTATTTATTTATTTTTTGTATCTAATTTTCATTTTTAAGCTTTTACCTAAAAAATTTGTTGGACGTTCATCTAATGGTTTTTAAATGTTAGTACTTGTTTCAGAACGTTCAGAGAACTGAAATGTAATGTTCTCATAATGTTTACAAAATGGAATGTTCGTGTAACGTTCACATAACCAACACATTCAGAGGACATTCAAAAATAAGATTACAATTTTTTTTTTTTATAGTTTATGGCTATAAATACTGGTAATCTGGAAGCATGTTCTGTTAAGTGCTGTAGTTCAGTGTGGAAGCACAACATTCGTCTGATGTTGCCATTACGTTCCTGAAACTCAAGGTTGTTGGTCTTTCAGAGTTCGACGCATGCCATTTAAATTCAATGTAAATGCATATTTTGAACTCTTTTGAAACCTCAGCATTGATTCCAATCAATGTCCTTGAGGCAAAAATAATAACACGAGGCAATAATCATTTTGAGCATGCACAAACCGAACTCTATTCTTCTGCCAAATGAATACCTGTCCTTGCAGCCTTTAGCGCTTCGATCAATGGCATCAGTCCAGTGGCCTTGCCTTCGACAGAGACCAAACACTTCTGTTGAGATGAGGTCAATTAAGCATTCTGCCTTTATAAGTGCAGTGATCTATACGTCTGCCAGGCTAATTGAGAGAGAGAGAGAAAGAGAGAGAGAGTGACCAGAGCCCTCTTCCCTCTTCTGAAGTGTGAAGCAGCCCATAAAAGCCATAAAAGTGCCAGGCTTAATTGCAAGCGATAGGAAACCTTCGGAGAGTCCGCGGCTGTTTTGATGTGTCCGGCCCTGCTCTCGGGCCTATAGATCTCACGCTGGAATATAATCGAACACCTTGTGAACTGCAGATTCAGAGATACACGTTTCACTACAGATGAGAGCATGTGTTTTTTTTGTGTGTGGGAAACATGCTGAACCCCAAATCACATTCACTGTCTTCATTGAAATTGCAGGATGACGCCATCTTAGGATCAAGATGCAATGGTTTTTAAAGGGTTCAAGTGCGTTGCGCTGATTGCTATTGTTAGATTACAAAAATGTAAAAAATTATCAGGTATTTTGGATTTTTTTAAAAGCTTTTGCGAATTAGTCCTAGGTTTTTGGCCTGATCAGAACTAAACCAGTGCAGCCAGATTCTCTGGAGTCTGGTTGTCAATAGTTATCAAAAAAAGTAAAAATTTCGGTTTACGGTTCCTAAGGGCCCCCAAAACATTTGAAGTGGGAGGAGCCATTTTTACTAAAAGGGCTATAACTCGTAAAAGGAATGAGATATTTTCACCAAATTTGGTACACATATGTAAGAGCTCATTTTGTTGTGGTGTGAAAAAGCATTCATTGTCTGGCCACTTGGTGGTGCTATAACATGGAAAAAACTAAAGTGGCTATAACTGTGCAACCCTGGGTCGGATCGACTTGAAAATTAGCCTGCAGTGTCTTCGTCCAAGGTGCCAAGACTGCCTTTGAGGATATTCGCTTATCTCAGAAAATACAACCTGAGAATGAAGTTTGAAAAGCTATCAGACAACGTTAATGGAGGCTGATCGGAGTGAAACTCGCTAGGCATGTTTGACTCACGTCCCTAGAGGCCTATGAGAAAATGTAAAGAAATCGGCCACCGGGGGCGCCTTCATGTTTTTCCTGCGTAAAGGATTGTATATCACGTGATATTTGGCACACGCCTACGACATTTATACCACATGGTAGAACTCCTCATTCTGAGCAGCTTTGCCTCTAGGACTGCTGCCATCAATCGAATGGTTCGTTAAATATTGGAGAAAAAACTACTTTTGCAATTTAGTCCTATGTTTTTGGCTCAACCTCGATAAACCATTGTCAAACAATTCTCAGGACTCTCTTGTTGGAGATGGTGGTCCAGTGGGTTAAACCACCTAACTGACACGCAGAAGGTTGCTGGTTTGATCCCAGGTCACCACCAGTGTGTCCTTGAGCAAGGCACTTTACTCCACGTTGCTTCAGGGTGATTGTCCCTGTAATTAGTGCACTGTAAGTCGCTTTGGATAAAAGCGTCTGCCAAATGCGTAAATGTAAATGTCTTGGTCAATAACTATTAAAAAAAATGTTGACCTTTGGCTTTTGGATAGCTATAGCTGGGTTCTTTAGAAAAAGGCATGGCCAAGTCTACTCAGAAGCCTATCATTCCTAAACGAAAACTCAGAAGTTTGCATCATTAGCTGAGCACATGCAAACTTTTATGGAGATCGAGCCATATGTGCCGCTATAACTGTTAAAAAGGTGTAAAACTCCTTTATATATTTCCTTTAGTAAATTGCTTGTATTGGCTGCAAAGGGTTTTTTCCATCTATGATCTAAGTGGTTACATGCTTGCTAAATAAAACAATCTCTATTTATGCAAGTTCCTAATGGCCTTAAAGCGCTTGAACCCTGATAATTGCTGCTCACAGCTATATTTACACTCGTGTTTGCTTCTGTTTCGTCTCTTTATATAGATCAGTGTATGAACTCTTTGTTGTCCTGCATCATCTCTCCTCATGTCAGCCTCCAAAGCGTCCCCATACAAACCTTCACGGCTCCTTTAGTTCCTCCACATCTTCTCTGTTGTCGTCTCTGCATGCACTTCTCTATTCTCAACACAGAGAACACAAAGATGGCGAGCGGAGGACAGTGTGCAGACGGACAGTGCAATTTTGACAACCGAGAACATTCACTTCAGAACGCTCTCTTTACTCAGCGTCCTGTTTGCTGTCAGTTCATGTCGGTCCAGTGATGTGTCTGTTGCTTCGTCATGTGATCTGTCCCTGTTATCATCTCTGCCGACAGGAATAGATCTGCAGATCTGAAGATCTCATGGCTTTTCTCTTCTGTTTCTCTGATACTCTCTATCTGTATATTGTAGTCTTAGGACGAGCTGTTTTTTTATGTCAGTGGCTCAGGTTTGTTTTTGCTGCTTCCTATATCACGTGTTTTATTTTAATGAAGATTATGTTGTCATTTTTATGTTTTCACATTCTAAACTCTTTGCTAAACATCTTTTGTGATTTATATAAGAAATAGAGTCATATGGGTTTGAGCAAATGATGACACTATTTGGAATATATTCATTTATGTGTGATCACAAATAATTTAATATACACTATTGTCAGAAGTATTGGGACGCTCCTCCAGATCCCAGAGTTCAGGTGTTCAATCCCTTCATGGCCACAGGTGTGTAAATCAAGCTCTAGGCATGCAGACGCTTCTACACACATTTGTGAGAGAATGGCTCGCTCTCAGGAGCTCAGTGAACTCAAGCGTGGGACCGGGATAGGTTCCCACCTGTGCAATAAGGCCATTCCTGACATTTCCTCACTACTAAATATTCCACGCTCAACTGTTAGTGGGATTATAACAAAGAGGAAGCGTTTGGGAACAACAGCAACTCAGCCACGAAGTGATGGGCCACGTAAAATGCTGAGGGTCACAGTGCGCAATGCAAAGTGTGGGATGCAGTGGGGTAAAGCACGCCACCACTGGACTCTAGAGCAGTGAGACGTGTTCTCTGAGTGACCAATCACGCTTCTCTGTCTGACAATCCCATGGACGAGTCTGGGTTTGGCGGTTGCCAGGAGAACGGGACTTGCATTGTTTCAAGTGTAAAGTTTGGTGGAGGGGGGATTATGGGGTGGGGTTGTTTTTCAGGGGTTGGCCCTTTAGTTCCAGTGAAAGGAACTCTTAATGCTTCACCAAGACATTTTGGACAATTTCATGCTCCCATGCTTTTGTGGGAACAGTTTGGGGACGGCCCCTTCCTGTCCCAACAGTGGTGTGGAGGAACTTGACTGGCCTCCACAGAGTCCTGACCTCATCCCAATAGAACACCTTTGGGATGAATTAGAGCGGAGACTGCGAGCCAGGCCTTCTCGTCCAACATCAGTGCCTGACCTCACAAATGCGCTTCTAGAAGAATTCCCATAAACACACTCCTAAACCTTGTGGAAAGCCTTCCCAGAAGAGCTGAAGCTGTTAGAGCTGCAAAGGGTGGGCCGACTCCATATTAAACCCTACGGATTAAGAATGGGATGGCATTAAAGCTCATGTGCATGTAAAGGCAGGCGTCCCAAAACTTTTGGCAATATAGTTTATATAGACGAACGGACAGATAGATAAAAATATTTTTCTGGTAACCATAAAACTCTCCTGAGACAAAAACATTCAGTCTTTGAGATGAGAGTAAAGAGAGTTATTCTGTCAACACACTGAAGGGAGTGTTGAGAAGCACTGAAGCCTGACCAACACTGGACAGAACCCTCGTTTATCCATCACATCTGTATCAACACGCTCTTATGAAGACAGAAAGCGTTCAACATCAGCTCCATACGCTAGCAACACCCTAGCAACCACCCACAACGCTTTCACAGTCAAGAATATCATCAGACAGGAATGTATAAAATGTTTCTTGATTTATACAAAAAGAATGAAAGAAATGAAGTATCTGAAGTTACAAGCAAATCGACAAACTATAAACTCAAGATAATATTTGATATTAAAAGTTGGGATTGGAGCCACCTGGACGTTATGGCTTGTCAGAGAGCAGTTTTATGAAACCCAATAATTATTTGTAGAGCCATGAACAACAAGGAAAGAAATATATGTGTGTTCCCTCGTTGCTGAAGTTTATTTAGAGCGTATTGATTTTGTGTCATATAAGGCGTAAATGTCCCGCGCGTGAGATGAGTACTTACTACAGTAAACAATTTTCAAATGGTGTACACCTGATTAAAAACTCAAACGCCCCGCGGACTGCGGCGACTCTTGATGTATTTTCATTTTCAATTGAAATAAAAGCATGACTGTAAATCGTCCGTATGACGTTTAATACGCGAGCGTATGGATTTTGCAGCAGTGAAGGTGTGCTGAGGTAAACTCTGGGGTGGAGAAGATCATTGACAAACGCTGTTAAACACACTGTATATCTGTCTTCAGGAGAGCAGGAGTGATGAGTTCATCTGCACTGTAAATCGCCTTTGCATCCCTGATCTATTCATCTTAACGTTATTTCTGAATATAAAACCTTCATAAAACTTTCAGAAATAACATTTTCAAAATGATAGAATGGAATGTTCCCCTAACAGTCACATAACCAAGACAATTCATCCATCCATCCATCCATCCATCTAATCTCCTATTGTTGTTCCATCCATCCATTACATCGATTTCTATCTTCAATTGTTGTTCCATTAATCCATCCATCCATCCATCCATCCATCCATCCATCCATCCATCCATCCATCCATCTATCCATCATACATCCATTCAATCTTCTATTGTCGTTCCATCCATCCAACATCCATCCAATCTTCTATTGTTGTACTGTCCATTCATTATCCATCCATCCATCCATCCATCCATCCATCCACCCACCCATCCATCCATCCATCCATCCATCCATCTAATCTCCTATTGTTGTTCCATCCATCCATCCATCCATCCATCTAATCTCCTATTGTTGTTCCATCCATCCATTCCATCTAATCTCCTATTGTTGTTCCATCCATCCATTTCATCCAATTTCATCATTTTCTATCTTCAATTGTTGTTCCATTCATCCATCCATCCATCCATCCATCTATCCATCATACATCCATCCAATCTTCTATTGTTGTACTGTCCATTCATCATCCATCCATCCATCCATCCATCCATCCATCCATCCATCTAATCTCCTATTGTTGTTCCATCCATCCATTCATCCATCCATCTTCTATTGTTGTTCCACCCATCCATCCATCCATCCATCCATCCATCCATCCATCCATCTAATCTCCTATTGTTGTTCCATCCATCCATCCATTCATCCATCTAATCTCCTATTGTTGTTCCATCCATCCATTCCATCTAATCTCCTATTGTTGTTCCATCCATCCATTACATCGATTTCTATCTTCAATTGTTGTTCCATTCATCCATCCATCCATCCATCTATCCATCATACATCCATCCAATCTTCTATTGTTGTACTGTCCATTCATCATCCATCCATCCATCCACCCATCCATTCATCCATCCATCCATCCATCTAATCTCCTATTGTTGTTCCATCCATCCATTCACCCATCCATCTTATATTGTTGTTCCATCCATCCATTCATCCATCCATCTTCTATTGTTGTTCCATCCACCCATCTATCCTTCCATCTTCTATTCCATCCATCAATCCATCTTCTATCTTCTATTGTTGTTCCATCCATCCATCCATCTAATCTCCTATTGTTGTTCCATCCATCCATCCATCCATCCATCCATCCATCTAATCTCCTATTGTTGTTCCATCCATCCATTCATCATCCATCCATCTCTATCTATCCATCCAGTCTTCTATTGTTCTTCCATCCATCCATCCATCCATCCATCCATCCATCCATCTATCCATCCATCCAATCTTCTATTGTTGTTCCATCCACCCATCCATCCATCTTCTATTCCATCCATCCATCTTCTATCTTCTATTGTTGATCCATCCATCCTTCCAATGTTCTATTGTTGTTCCATCCATCCATCCATCTTCTATTGCATTCATCCATCTTCTATCTTCTATTGTTTTTCCATCCATCCATCCATCCATCCATCCATCCTATCTGCATTGTAAATTGCCTTCACATCCGTGATCTATTCATCTTATGTTGAAATGCAGAAGCAAGCTATTTTATTTACCAAAATATGTTCTGAGAATGTTTCGCTAATGTAATAACGTTATTTCTGAATGCCCTCTGAATGTTCAAAATCTTTAAAGCTACACTGTGTGATATTTTCCCCCATCTAGCGGTGAAAAGGTATATGACCATCCAGTGAATATTAGTTTCTGTTCCTCTCAATTCCGATTTCGTTTTAACTCCTACGGTGGCTGTTTTAGTCCAAGATTAACATGGCTTTCAGTTCGACCTCATCCATGAGTGTTCCTTCAAGTGATGAGGTTACTTTAGAAAACAATTATAATCTGCAGTTATTTAATTTGTCAGTTAAACGAAATGTAAAACAAATAATAGTTTTACGTTTTCATTGCTAACATCAGCTATCAGGTTCCCAGACGAATGCAAGCTAATCTTAGTAAAGTAACTTTTACCAGTCCTTGACGACTCTGATACATATCCTCGAGAATAAGAGTGATCCTCCATCAGCAACAGACTTTCAAAAGTATTCATATATGAGTCTCAAGCAATCCCCCTCTTCACATTCGACACGGTGCCATCGAGTGTTAAAGCCTTGAAAAGGCGAAGCTTGAATTTCTTTGGCTACTGTACTTTCAAGATGGAGGGCAACATGGCGTGTTCGAACCCTCACCCGTATGTATTTTCAATGGCATATTATACACTTACGAGAATACTTTATTACTTGAAAGAAGTAAATATACATTAATGAGCACATATTTTTGAAAGAACTAAGTGTTTTTTGCTAAGAATAAACTAAAAAAGTTACACAGTGTAGCTTTAAATGTTGTGAATGTTCTCTGAGCATTCCAAAACAAGTTTTAAAACTGTTATTATCAACTTTCAACTAAAACATTTCGGTAAAAAGTTCAGATAATGTTCCGTGAGCAATGTATGAATAATGTTTTTGTGCTAACCATATTAAAGACCAGATAATTATTTAACAAATGTTATATTAACGTTACTGGAAGACCATTTGCTCATAACCTTGGCAGAACGTTCCCTGTTAGCTGCTATATAACTAGAAGAATAACAGGAGCAGTAAATGGGGAAGCTATTTACGCTACAAACCAGTGTATGTTTATAATTACAGCAATTTATTAAAATAATAAAACAAAACAACATAAGCTGTTTTGTGCAGCTAAATATAACTGGAAGCGCATGACACCAGAAGCCTCGCTCATTCATGTTACAAATGACCGTGCTCTTACGTTAAAAATAAGGTCTCAATTGAATTAAAACAGCAATAAGCTCTGAAACAAACATCACATGTTCCCATCGTCCCACAATACGCAGAATAAACGAGGTCACAGAACATTCCTAGAGAAAAGTCCCAGTTTCTGTCTGTAAGGTGAGTCTCAGCGGATCACGACTGCTGAGCTGCGAGTCTGATTTTGGGACAGAGAGTTTCATTACTTAAGCCTCCTGTTCCAATTAATTAAGTCACAGAGGATTCTGCTGTTAAAATTACAGCAGGCCTGCTGGAGTAACTCTGGACGCCTGTCGCGCAGGAGTTCCTCCTCCTTGTGCTGTTAACACTCTTGTTCCAATTACAGCGCTGTTGTTCCTGCATCATCCATCTGAACACAGACGGATCCGCATGAGCCTGCAGGAGACAGACTCCACCATCTAGATACTGCATGAGCTTACACTTTATTTCAATGGTCCACTTTACACACTCTATTGACTATAAGTCATTTTATAACTACATGTCAACTAACTCTAGAGCATTAGTAGACTGTTAGGTGAGGATTCGGTTAATAGAATAAGTTGACATAGTTAAAAAGTTACTTATAATTCGTAGGATGCCTAAAGTGGACCATCGCAACCCAGCTGACAGTGTAGTCCTACAACACCCGTTAGACAGGATGAGACCCTGAGTGAGTCTAGCTAACAGGGAACGTTCCCATAACTTTCACTAATGCTCTTTAAAAGTTATGTAAATGTAACAACAAAGCATTCTTAAAATAATGGGTATAGAGTGTTCTTATAATGTCATTAATAGTTAATATACCTTCATAAAACTTTCAGAAATAACGTCTATCTATCCATCCATCCATCCATTCAGCATCCATCCATTCACCATCCATCCATCCATTCACCATCCATCATCAATCCATTGGTCATCCATCCATCCATCCATCCATCATCCATTCATCTATTCTCCATCCATCCATCTATCCATTCACCATCCATCCATCCATCCATCCATCCATCCATCCATTCACCATCCATCCATCCATCCATTGGTCATCCATCCATCCATCGGTCATCCATCCATCCATCGGTCATCCATCCATTCACCATCCACCTATTCACCATTCATCCATTCATTCACCATCCATCCATCCACCATCCATCCATCCATTCACCATCCATCCATCTATCCATTCACCATTCATCCATTCATTGACCATCCATCCATCCATTCACTATCCATCCATCCATCCATTCACCATCCATCCACCATCCATCCATCCATCCATCTATCCATTCACCATCCATCCATTCACCATCCATCCATCCATTGGTCATCCATCCATCCATTCACCATCCATTGGTAGGGTTGGGAACCGAGAACCGGTTCTTATGCAGAACCGATACTTATTTTTGAAAAATACCGGAATCGCGCAAAATTCCTGAGTTTCGGTTCAGCGGTTCTGGTGCAATGTGTGTGCGCGGCGCTGGGGCGTATCCTTTAATAGCGGGCGACAGCTAACCTCATCATGAATATTAATTACGTTGCCTGCGCTTCCAGAAGTGCAAACAATTAACTAGTGGTGGGCGTTATCGGCGTTAACGTGCTGCGTTAACGTGAGACTCTTATCGGGCGATAAAAAATATCGCGTTAATCTATTCTCAAAGTTGGGTTGGGAGCTGGGCCTACCTACCTACCTACCTACCTACCTACCTACCTACCTATCATTCCATCTAATCTATCTATCTAGGGTGTGAGAACGTCTTGAACCTGCGTGTATGCTGTGAAATGACCACATCAAGCGTGAGCGCTGTCTTCCAAACTTCGGCGCGCAGCGAACGTTCTCGAGTCCTGATGGCGTGACTGGCGTACTGTAAACGAGAGCTGTAAATCTAATTTCTGCTCGTCGTCAGCGTTCTTTAGAGTATTTGCAGTACATCCGCGGCAGATAGATGCAAGTGCCATTACGTACTGAAGCTTTGGTAACAAAACTAACGGTTCAAAAACAAAACTATAAAAGTTAGGTGAACAACGCTATTCATTCTGCCGCCACCCTATGCGTCGTTGCAAGTAGCAGGGTAAACAGCTGCTGCTTTGATGACCAAATGCACCCTGGTTTCGGACCCCAAAATATAATATGAACACGGTCCAGGAGCAATCGAACTCGGTTCGGTCCAGGCAATCGAACCAAGTGTGAAAGCACCAGTCATTATTTGGGTAGCACACATTTTCACCCCTACAATGCTGAATTACCATTTATTATTTACAAGTTCACTGAATAACTGAATTTCTATTAAATTAATATACAACTAACTAATAAATATAACATATATATATAATATTTTTGCAAGAATGCTTTGAATACTGTAATATATGTACAGTACAGGACTTTTGACATTGCCAACCTGTAAATGAATAAGAGATCATGTAATAAACACAAAAGGATTGTTTGAGTTGTATTATGCCTTTTCCTTTACCACTATGTGTTTAATAATTTTAATGGAACCGGAATCGAACCGGAATCATTAGTGAATCGAACCAGAACCGGAACCGGAAAATTTCTCACGATTCCCAACCCTATCCATTGGTCATCCATCCATCCATTCACCATCCATCCATCCATCTATTCACCATCCATCCATCTATCCATTCACCATCCATCCATCCATCCATTGACCATCCATCCATCCATCCATTCACCATCCATCCATTCACCATCCATCCATCCATCCATCCATCCATCCATTCACCATCCATCCATCCATTCACCATCCATCCATCTATTCACCATCCATCCATCCATCCATTCACCATCCATCCATCCATCTATTCACCATCCATCCATCCATCCATCCATCCATCCATCAATCCATCCATCCATTCACCATCCATCCATCATCCATCCATTGGTCATCCATCCACCATCCATCCATCCATTCACCATCCATCCATCCATCCATTCACCATCCATCCATTCACCATCCATCCATCCATTCACCATCCATCCATCCATCCATCCAATGGTCATCCATCCATCCAACCAACCATCCATCCATCCATCCATCGGTCATCCATCCATCCATCGGTCATCCATCCATTCACCATCCACCTATTCACCATTCATCCATTCATTGACCATCCATCCATTGACCATCCATCCATCCATTCACTATCCATCCATCCACTATCCATCCATCCATCCATCCATCCATTCACCATCTATCCACCATCCACCTATTCACCATTCATCCATCCGTCCATTGACCATCCATCCATTCACCATCTATCCATCCATTGACCATCCATCCATCCATCTATCCATTCACCATCCATCCATCCATTGACCATCCATCCATCCATTCACCATCCATCCATCCATCCATCCATTCACCATCCATCCATTGACCACCCATCCATCCATTCACCATCCATCCATCATCCATCCAATGGTCATCCATCCATCCAACCAACCATCCATCCATCCATCCATTGGTCATCCATCCATCCATCGGTCATCCATCCATTCACCATCCACCTATTCACCATTCATCCATCCGTCCATTGACCATCCATCCATTCACCATCCATCCATCCATTGACCATCCATTTATTGACCACCATCCATCCATCCATCCATCCATTCACCATCCATTCACCATCCACCTATTCACCATTCATCCATCCGTCCATTGACCATCCATCCATTCACCATCTATCCATCCATTGACCACCCATCCATCCATCCATTCACCATCCATCCATTCACCATCCATCTATTCACCATCCATCCATTGACCATCCATCCATCCATTCACCATCCATCCATTGACCACCCATCCATCCATCCATCCATTCACCATCCATTCACCATCCACCTATTCACCATTCATCCATCTGTCCATTGACCATCCATCCATTCACCATCCATCCATCCATTCACCATCCATCCATCCATCCATCCATTCACCATCCATCCACCATCCATCCATCCATCCATCCATTCACCATCCACCCATTCACCAATCTATCATTGTTCCATTCATTTATCCATTCATTCATCAATCTATCTTTCATTGTTCCATCCATCAATCTATCAATGAATCTATCAATGAATCTATCAATGAATCTATCAATGAATCTATCAATGAATCTATCAATGAATCTATCAATGAATCTATCTATCTATCTATCTATCTATCTATCTATCTATCTATCTATCTATCTATCTATCTATCTATCTATCTATCTATCTATCTATCTATCTATCTATCTATCTATCTATCTATCTACCTACCTACCTACCTGCCTGCCTGCCTGCCTGCCTGCCTACCTGCCTGCCTGCCTGCCTGCCTGCCTACCTACCTACCTATCTATCTATCTATCTATCTATCTATCTATCTATCTATCTATCTATCTATCTATCTATCTATCTATCTATCTATCTATCTATCTATCTATCTATCTATCTATCATTGTTCCATCTATCATTGTTCCATCCATCATTGTTCCATCCATTTATCCATCCATCAATCTATCATTGTTCAATTCATCCATCCATCCATCCATCCATTCGAAAAAAATCATTCTGAAAGTGATTCCAGAATTCTATAATTATCATTATAGTTATCGTTCTTGGTGTGAACAGGTCTTTAGTTCTTCTGCTGTTCAGTTTCTATTTGAGATCCAATATTCTTTATCCTGAGTTATTTTGATCGTTTCATCCATAAAACAGACCAGAAAAGAAATCAAGGTCTTTCCAGAACAAATCCAAAGTACTTCTGAGACTAAAGCCCTAAACAATCAGAGAGATCCCATCATGCATCTGTCAGCAGTGATGTTGAGCATCATGAGCTCAGTTTCAGACGGTCAGAGTGGTCAGCTCAGGGGTTCAGCGGATTAACCCGCCTCTTTAGAGACGTTATTAACGCGTGTGAAGTCGGCAATAAGCCTCTTTCCTCACGGTCCTGACGGAGCCAATGAACATCAGGCTGTCATAATCCAGACGCAGTGAGAGTGTGATCAGTTATGGGTGCTGTTTACATGCAGGGAAATGACGGATTCTGGTGATAAAATCTGAATTAGTTGAGAGTGTGAGAGTGGCTATGAGTGTGAGGAGAGAGAGCTTGCTGATGTAAAACAAGGGCAAAAGTACATGAAGAACATGATGCATGAAGTCCAGCAGTAATCTGTGTGTAATCTCATCAGAAAACTGAGCTTCTGTCCACTGTGATGTCCAGTAACTTCATTCAGATTCTGTGTTTGAGGTGTTGTATGAATGTGATTGTGTTTAGTGCACTTACAGGTTAATCCTGACACACTTAATATTCGGCAATATTATTGATCTGATTGATGCTGTTGTATGAGATCTGAGCTGAGCTGCACAATGACATCACAATTTTATAGATTAAATTAATTTAGTAATTGATGATCTTTACACCGTAACTGAATCAACACTGAACTGACTTCAGCGGAACGACAGCCAAAATGCATAATTTTCCTGTTTTCACTGTAAAGCGTTTCTGAAGCTGGGGGGGGCATTTTCCAAAGCAAAATTACTTCATATTTTACGTCTTGCTTTCTGAAAAAAATAGATCAAAATTAAGCAATAGATAGATAGATAGAACATGGATGATAGATGGATAGATGAATAGATAGAACATGGATGATAGATAGATAGATAGATAGATAGATAGATAGATAGATAGATAGATAGATAGATAGATAGATAGATAGATAGATAGATAGATAGATAGATAGATAGATAGATAGATAGATAGATAGATACATAGATACATAGATAGATAGATAGAACATGGATGATAGATAGATAGATAGATAGATAGATAGATAGATAGATAGATAGATAGATAGATAGATAGATAGATAGATAGATAGATAGATAGATAGATAGATAGATAGATAGATAGATAGATAGATAGATAGATAGATAGATAGATAGATAGATAGATACATAGATAGATAGATACATAGATACATAGATAGAACATGGATGATAGATGGATAGATAGATAGATAGATAGATAGATAGATAGATAGATAGATAGATAGATAGATAGATAGATAGATAGATAGATAGATAGATAGATAGAAGATTGATGGATGGATAAATAGATGGATGGGTGGATAAATAGATGGATAAATGGATGGATGGATAAATAGATGGATGGATTGATTGATAAATGGATAGATGGATAAATGGATGGATGGATAAATGGTTGGATGGATGGATGAATAAATGAATGGATGGATGGATGGATGGATGGAAAAATAAATGGATGGATGGATAAATGGATGGATTGATTGATAAATGGATGGATTGATGGATGGATGGATTGATTGATTGATAAATGGATGGATGGATAAATGGATGGATTGATGGATGGATGGATTGATTGATAAATGGATGGATTGATAAATAGATAGATGGATGGATAAATGGATGGATGGATGGATAAATGGATGGATGGATGGATGGATGAATAAATGGATGGATGGATGGATAAATGGATGGATGGATGGATAAATGGATGGATGGATGAATAAATGGATGGATGGATGAATAAATGGATGGATGGATAAATGGATGGATGGATGGATGGATAAATGGATGGATGGATGAATAAATGGATGGATGGATGGATGGATGGATGGATGGATGAATAAATGGATGGATGGATGGATGGATGGATGGATAAATGGATGGATGGATGGATGGATGAACGGATGGATGGATAAATGGATGGATGAACGGATGGATGGATAAATGGATGGATGAACGGATGGATGGATAAATGGATGGATGGATGGATGGATAAATGGATGGATGGACGGATGTTATAAACTGCTGTATTGTTCAGTATGATAGCATGTGATTCTCAGCTCTCTTTTAAAAGTGCAATCAAGCAAATGAATGCAGATTCAGGAATGCAGTTCTAGCCTTTGATTTATGAGACGGAATAATGAAATACAGAACACAGACAAAATCACAATTAAACCTGCATTTGTGAGGATTAATTCCTGTTGTTATAGTGCATACAAACAAAACTAATCAAAGAGCCGTTTAACAATCAAACTCCAGTAGTTGGTGGGACACAGGTCGTATGAGCGCACAGATGTTGGGATGGGACGTTTTTTATGGCGCAGCTTTTAATGATTTCCAGTTTGATTAATCAGATCCTAATCATTTCATCAGATAAGGGCTCGTGGTTATGAGGTTTAATGCAGCAGGCGCCGCCCCTTCGTAAACTCTGACAAGCGCATGAAAAAATCAGCGAGAGTTGATTAATAACTCCAGACATGATGCAATCTTCATCTTTATTAAGACGTTGAAAGCTCTGCGGCGCGGCCCGATGATGTGACCACGCGGCTTTTCCCAACCGGTGGGCAAGGAGGAAAAGAGTAAAGAGAAAAATGTGAGGTATTTGAGTGAGCGAGGGAAAGGAAGAAAGACACAGTGTTGGCCCAGGAATAATTAACAAATAGAGTACAGATGGCAAAAACAGATGGTTTCATTTGGGTTGCTCTGCAGATGGAAGGCCGAGGGCTGATGATAATGGATTCTGCACTCAGACGCTGGACAAACGTCCTCTAGAAACGAGCGTCTGATCAAAAACGCTCAGTGTGGAGTGTGTGTTATTGCCGTCTAGAGTTCAGAGAGACTTCAGTCCTGCGGATGGGGAAGTTTCAGTGTGAAATGTTCAAATGTTTCATGCACTCTTCAATTTAAAGGATCCAAAAAGGTTGTGTTTTTGCAGGACAGTGTAAGCTACGAGGTTCTTAATCGATGGCATTGAAGCCGTAAACTAACTTAGTTAGTTTAACAATGGAATTCATGGAGAGAACTACATTACCCATGATGCTGTACAAAAATAATACCACCAATCATAGAGAGCAATAAGATCTCATTATCTCCGCCCACTTCCATGAAGCACTGCAAATGATGTAATCGAGTCTACACTTTCCAAATACTTTAATATTTGAATATATTATCATATTTTGCTATACACTTAAAATATATTGTTTTATATGTAAAATCCTTTTGTGGAATGGAAAGGTTCCCTGGTTCTTCATCGATGCCCATGGAGCACAACAGTCGGTTCTGGAAGTAAAAACTTTTTTAACTTTCACTTATTAACTTTCATTTAGCTACAATATTCTTAATCGATGGTATTACAGTCATCAGCCTAGATTATTTTAACTTTTAAATTAATTTTGTTTATTAGTGGAATCCGTGGTGAAAAACTACATTACCCATGATGCTGCACAAAAATTCCACCAATCAAAGAGAGCAAAAATATTTAGTTAGCTCCGCCCACTTCCATGAAGCACTGCAAATGACGTAATCAAGTCTGTCTCGCTACACTCTCAAAATATTTGAATATAATATAATGAAGTATTGCATATTGTTTCAAGTTAAAGGATCTTCATCGATGCTAAGGGAGCACAACAGTTGGTTCTGGAAGTAAATAAATTTTTCAGAATAATTTATAATCCTTTAAAGACAAACTTACTGTGAGCTACGAGGTTCTTAATCGATGGTATATGCTTCTATTGAAGCTGTCAGCCTGCATTATTTTAACTTGGTTATAATAATACTAATACAAATAATAATAATCGTGTTTAACAGTGGAATTTGTGGTGGAAAACTACATTACCCATGATGCTGTGCAGACAATTCTGCCAATCAACGAGAGCAACAAGATCTCGTTAGCTCCTCCCACTTTCATGAAACACTGCAAATAACGTACTGCGTCTCCCTACACTCTCATAATACTTTAATGTATGGGCATGTTTTGCAATAAATATATATATTGTTTACATATTTAAATAAGTCGTTTTATATTTCTACATAGTTTTTTTCTGTTTGCGATGCTTCATGGGTTTGTAATTCTTTACCTCACTAAAGCCGTCTTTATATTTTTTGTCTGATTTTTAAATACTTTTTTGATTTAAGACTTACGAAGACTTTCCCTATTGGAAAAAATACTGGAAAAAATATACTTTCGGAATCAGTGCCACTGAAAAAGTGGGCGGGAACCTTTATTTTTTAAAAGTGTATAACCTGCTTCTTGTTGTTTAGTGCAGATGATGCAAGTTAGGGGCGGGGCTATCTATTTGTCCAATCATAAACAGGCAGACCTTGGTCCTTTAAAAATGTCCTTCACATGTGTGTGTTTATGCCGGCTCGTTCACTCAGAATTGAGTGTTTTTATGCGATTATAACCAGACTGCCAGCAGTTTGAACATCACCCACAGAAACATAAACATAAACTCTGGGGCGGTCATGACAGTCAGCGCTTGAATCAACATCTCAGCACGCGTGATGATGATTCATGTGTCTTTGTGCCACTTTATGACATGCAAATTAATACTTTTATTCATCAAGGATGCATTAAACTGATCAAAGTGACAGTAAAGGCATTTAAAATGTTACAAAAGATTCTATTTTTAATGAAATGCTGTTCTTTTGAACTTTCTATTCATCAAAGAATCCTGAGGAATAAAATGTTTTTCACAAACATATGAACTGTTTTCAGCAATAATGTGTGTTGATCATCAGATCCTCATATGAGAATGATTAGTGAAGTAATGATGACTGGAGTAATGATGATAAATTCAGCTTTGATCACAGGAATAAATCACACTTTAATATATATTCTCACAGAGATCAGCTGATCTACACTGGAGGAATATTACACTGATACTGGAGTTATGATCAGATAATGAACAGAAGCACTATATATTCACACAGAGAACAGCTGATCTACACTGGAGGAATATTACACTGATACTGGAGTTATGATCAGATAATGAACAGAAGCACTATATATTCACACAGAGAACAGCTGATCTACACTGAGGAATATTACACTGATACTGGAGTTATGATCAGATAATGAACAGAAGCACTATATATTCACACAGAGAACAGCTGATCTACACTGAGGAATATTACACTGATACTGGAGTTATGATCAGATAATGAACAGAAGCACTATATATTCACACAGAGAACAGCCGATCTACACTGGAGGAATATTACACTGATACTGGAGTTATGATCAGATAATGAACAGAAGCACTATATATTCACACAGAGAACAGCTGATCTACACTGAGGAATATTACACTGATACTGGAGTTATGATCAGATAATGAACAGAAGCACTATATATTCACACAGAGAACAGCTGATCTACACTGGAGGAATATTACACTGATACTGGAGTTATGATCAGATAATGAACAGAAGCACTATATATTCACACAGAGAACAGCTGATCTACACTGGAGGAATATTACACTGATACTGGAGTTATGATCAGATAATGAACAGAAGCACTATATATTCACACAGAGAACAGCTGATCTACACTGAGGAATATTACACTGATACTGGAGTTATGATCAGATAATGAGCAGAAGCGCTATATATTCACACAGAGAACAGCTGATCTACACTGAGGAATATTACACTGATACTGGAGTTATGATCAGATAATGAACAGAAGCACTATATATTCACACAGAGAACAGCTGATCTACACTGAGGAATATTACACTGATACTGGAGTTATGATCAGATAATGAACAGAAGCACTATATATTCACACAGAGAACAGCTGATCTACACTGAGGAATATTACACTGATACTGGAGTTATGATCAGATAATGAACAGAAGCACTATATATTCACACAGAGAACAGCTGATCTACACTGAGGAATATTACACTGATACTGGAGTTATGATCAGATAATGAACAGAAGCGCTATATATTCACACAGAGAACAGCTGATCTACACTGGAGGAATATTACACTGATACTGGAGTTATGATCAGATAATGAACAGAAGCACTATATATTCACACAGAGAACAGCTGACCTACACTGGAGGAATATTACACTGATACTGGAGTTATGATCAGATAATGAGCAGAAGCACTATATATTCTCACAGAGAACAGCTGATCTACACTGGAGGAATATTACACTGATACTGGAGTTATGATCAGATAATGAACAGAAGCACTATATATTCACACCGAGAACAGCTGATCTATACTGAGGAATATTACACTGATACTGGAGTTATGATCAGATAATGAACAGAAGCACTATATATTCACACAGAGAACAGCTGATCTACACTGAGGAATATTACACTGATACTGGAGTTATGATCAGATAATGAGCAGAAGCACTATATATTCTCACAGAGAACAGCTGATCTACACTGAGGAATATTACACTGATACTGGAGTTATGATCAGATAATGAGCAGAAGCACTATATATTCTCACAGAGAACAGCTGATCTACACTGAGGAATATTACACTGATACTGGAGTTATGATCAGATAATGAACAGAAGCGCTATATATTCACACAGAGAACAGCTGATCTACACTGGAGGAATATTACACTGATACTGGAGTTATGATCAGATAATGAACAGAAGCACTATATATTCACACAGAGAACAGCTGATCTACACTGAGGAATATTACACTGATACTGGAGTTATGATCAGATAATGAACAGAAGCACTATATATTCACACAGAGAACAGCTGATCTACACTGGAGGAATATTACACTGATACTGGAGTTATGATCAGATAATGAACAGAAGCACTATATATTCACACAGAGAACAGCTGATCTACACTGAGGAATATTACACTGATACTGGAGTTATGATCAGATAATGAACAGAAGCACTATATATTCACACAGAGAACAGCTGATCTACACTGAGGAATATTACACTGATACTGGAGTTATGATCAGATAATGAACAGAAGCACTATATATTCACACAGAGAACAGCTGATCTACACTGAGGAATATTACACTGATACTGGAGTTATGATCAGATAATGAACAGAAGCACTTTATATTCACACAGAGAACAGCTGATCTACACTGAGGAATATTACACTGATACTGGAGTTATGATCAGATAATGAACAGAAGCACTATATATTCACACAGAGAACAGCTGATCTACACTGGAGGAATATTACACTGATACTGGAGTTATGATCAGATAATGAACAGAAGCACTATATATTCACACAGAGAACAGCTGATCTACACTGGAGGAATATTACACTGATACTGGAGTTATGATCAGATAATGAACAGAAGCACTATATATTCACACAGAGAACAGCTGATCTACACTGGAGGAATATTACACTGATACTGGAGTTATGATCAGATAATGAACAGAAGCACTATATATTCACACAGAGAACAGCTGATCTACACTGAGGAATATTACACTGATACTGGAGTTATGATCAGATAATGAACAGAAGCGCTATATATTCATACAGAGAACAGCTGATCTACACTGGAGGAATATTACACTGATACTGGAGTTATGATCAGATAATGAACAGAAGCACTATATATTCATACAGAGAACAGCTGATCTACACTGAGGAATATTACACTGATACTGGAGTTATGATCAGATAATGAACAGAAGCGCTATATATTCATACAGAGAACAGCTGATCTACACTGGAGGAATATTACACTGATACTGGAGTTATGATCAGATAATGAACAGAAGCACTATATATTCACACAGAGAACAGCTGATCTACACTGGAGGAATATTACACTGATACTGGAGTTATGATCAGATAATGAACAGAAGCACTATATATTCACACAGAGAACAGCTGATCTACACTGAGGAATATTACACTGATACTGGAGTTATGATCAGATAATGAGCAGAAGCACTATATATTCATACAGAGAACAGCTGATCTACACTGGAGGAATATTACACTGATACTGGAGTTATGATCAGATAATGAGCAGAAGCACTATATATTCTCACAGAGAACAGCTGATCTACACTGAGGAATATTACACTGATACTGGAGTTATGATCAGATAATGAACAGAAGCACTATATATTCACACAGAGAACAGCCGATCTACACTGGAGGAATATTACACTGATACTGGAGTTATGATCAGATAATGAGCAGAAGCACTATATATTCACACAGAGAACAGCTGATCTACACTGAGGAATATTACACTGATACTGGAGTTATGATCAGATAATGAGCAGAAGCACTATATATTCACACAGAGAACAGCTGATCTACACTGAGGAATATTACACTGATACTGGAGTTATGATCAGATAATGAACAGAAGCGCTATATATTCACACAGAGAACAGCTGATCTACACTGAGGAATATTACACTGATACTGGAGTTATGATCAGATAATGAACAGAAGCGCTATATATTCACACAGAGAACAGCTGATCTACACTGGAGGAATATTACACTGATACTGGAGTTATGATCAGATAATGAACAGAAGCACTATATATTCACACAGAGAACAGCTGATCTACACTGGAGGAATATTACACTGATACTGGAGTTATGATCAGATAATGAACAGAAGCGCTATATATTCACACAGAGAACAGCTGATCTACACTGGAGGAATATTACACTGATACTGGAGTTATGATCAGATAATGAACAGAAGCGCTATATATTCATACAGAGAACAGCTGATCTACACTGGAGGAATATTACACTGATACTGGAGTTATGATCAGATAATGAACAGAAGCACTATATATTCACACAGAGAACAGCTGATCTACACTGAGGAATATTACACTGATACTGGAGTTATGATCAGATAATGAACAGAAGCACTATATATTCACACAGAGAACAGCTGATCTACACTGGAGGAATATTACACTGATACTGGAGTTATGATCAGATAATGAACAGAAGCACTATATATTCACACAGAGAACAGCTGATCTACACTGAGGAATATTACACTGATACTGGAGTTATGATCAGATAATGAGCAGAAGCACTATATATTCACACAGAGAACAGCTGATCTACACTGGAGGAATTTTACACTGATACTGGAGTTATGATCAGATAATGAACAGAAGCGCTATATATTCACACAGAGAACAGCTGATCTACACTGAGGAATATTACACTGATACTGGAGTTATGATCAGATTATGAACAGAAGCACTATATATTCACAGTGAACAGCCGATCTACACTGGAGGAATATTACACTGATACTGGAGTTATGATCAGATAATGAACAGAAGCACTATATATTCACACAGAGAACAGCTGATCTACACTGAGGAATATTACACTGATACTGGAGTTATGATCAGATAATGAACAGAAGCACTATATATTCACACAGAGAACAGCTGATCTACACTGAGGAATATTACACTGATACTGGAGTTATGATCAGATAATGAGCAGAAGCACTATATATTCACACAGAGAACAGCCGATCTACACTGAGGAATATTACACTGATACTGGAGTTATGATCAGATAATGAACAGAAGCACTATATATTCACACAGAGAACAGCTGATCTACACTGGAGGAATATTATTGGACGTATGACATGGACGTATGATTGGACGTATGAGTATTTCTGGGTTTTAGGAAAGTTTTTTTTTTCGAGTACGTCCTGTATGAGATCATAAAGGGCGGAATACCTTATATGGGCACTTCTCTCGGATGAGAACACACACACACACACACACACACACTCTAACACATCAACCAGAGCGAGAGCAAGAGTGCGTCAATCAGCGAGCTTCGTTCGGGTTACAGGAGCTGTCGGCGGCTCTAAAGAAGTGTGTTTCTGCTGTGAGGGAAAGATCAGCTTGTTCAGCTTCCCAAATAACCCAGCGTTAAGGGAACAGTGGATACAGTTTGTGTTTCCGGAGTTCTGCGAGTGTGTGTGTTTGTTCCCGGTCATGAGTGGAAGTGAGTGAAACTGCAGCAAATGTGTGTGTTTTGTTGGAAATCGGTGCGCAAGTGCATATAATGTGAACAACACCAACTTATAGTGAATCGAGAGTTATCCAGGGATAATGCCATGATATGTGTGTGTGTGTGTGTGTGTGTGTGTGTGTGTGTGTGTGTGTGTGTGTGTGTGTGTGTGTAGCTCCGCCCACTGCACTCCTCCTCGAGCTCGGCTGTTTTCAGAAAGAATCGGTTCAGTGTATCTGTCTTTTATAAATATGATAAACTAAAGACTCTTGGGAGATATGAAGGATCAACACTACTCTATAGATACTGGAGATTAACACGAGACTGTGTGTGTGTGTGTGTGTGTGTGTGTGTGTTATGACCCTTTAATGAAGAGCTTTCATATTTGGCTGAACTGTCACTTTAACTCATTTTGAGGCAGTGATTTATGTGTGAACCCAATCCGTGTCTGTATCTGCTGAGGTTTCGGGTTACACACTGTAAGATACAGTGAGTGACACTAGTTAGTTAACAGGCGCTGAGTTTCTCCCAACCTTTGACTGCTTTAAAGAAGCGATCACTTCCTGAAACGCTGTAAGACCGTCAGCACATGTTGTTCATTTAGCCGAGGTTTTTCTGCCTAAACGTGTGAATCAGTGACATGCTAAAAGGCCATTGATTTTTACACCCATGATGTCTTCCTGATGGCGCTTGAAAGGGCTTGAGAGTGACACGTTCTCAGAAACGTCCAGGATAATTCGATCCAGGTCGGGCTTAGGAGAAGAAATCACATTCAAATCAAAAGCTGTAATGACTCTACAGCTGTGGGCACCTGAAAAGAGCCTTTATCCTCAATTAGGGGCTTGTCAGGAGGGAAAACGCACCTTTAAATTGCACACAGTTCTCTCACAGTCGTACTTGAGCCGTTCGTCCCGAGCTCCCACAGACAGCCCAGCAATTTGGTGTAATCCATATTGACGGCTCCTCGATGACCTCATCGCGCCGGGATTTTCTCAGAGACGGCCAATCTAAACAACCGATTTAACTTTATGTGTGGGACTGAAGCCACTGCGCCGAGCCGCTCCGACATGATAAATGTAGCGCAGATATGAAGCCGAGGAGAAGAATGCACTCCAAAAAAAGATTTTTGTCTCGTTTTCCAGTCAAATATCAGGATCCATACAATAGTTAACATGAACTAACAGTGAAAAAGCATTTATTCATCTTAGTTAATGTTCATTCCTACATTTACCTATCACTCTAAAAAATTTGTGTTGAAAAATGGACTAACCCAGCGATTGGGTTGTTTTAACCCAGATGTTGGGTTAAATGTGTGCCTAACCTACTGGGTAGTTTTATTTAATAACTTAACTATTGTTTAAACATTACTATATTGCTTGCTTAAAAGTAGTCCAAAGTATGTTGGAAATTAACATTTATTAATAAGTTTAATGAATAATAATTAGCAAAAACATGTTTTAAATAGCTTATTAATACATGTTAACAGTCTAAAAAACATGGACAAACCCACACTTTAAAAAATGCTGGGTAAAAAACAACCCAATGTTGGTATATGGACTAACCCAGCAATTGGTTTGTTTTAACCCAGCGTTTGGGTTGTTTTAACCCAGCGATTGGGTTGTTTTAACCCAGCGATTGGGTTGTCGTAAGCAAATATTTAACCCAACCGCAGGGTTAAAACAACTCAACTGCTGGGTTAGTCCATATTTGACCCAACATTGGGTTAAAACAACCCAGCATTATTTAGAGTGCAGCAATTAGGTTGTTTTAACCCAGCGGTTGGGTTAAATGTTTGCTTAAAATAACCCAACCGCTGGGTTAAAACAACACAATTGCTGGGTTAGTCTATTTTTAACCCAACCTGGGTTGTTTTTAACCCAGCGTTTTTTAGAGTGTACCTTTTGATTATTATTAATGCCTCTATTAATTATGTGTCTGATTTTTAATTTCCAGCCTATTTTGGGTTTATCTTAAGCCAGCCATATAGTATTTTTTAAACAATAGTTGGGTTAAATAAAACGGCCCAGCACGTTGTGCAAACATTTAACCCAACCATTGGGTTTGTCCATTTTCAACCCAACTTGGGTTGTTTTAAACCCAGCATTTGTTATTTAAAATCAAAAGTTGCATTTGTTAATATTATTGGTAACACTTTATTTTACAGTGTCTTTGTTACACGTTACATGTAGTTACTGTAGTAATAACTATAAATTGTGCATAATTACATGCATCTAACCCTATTGTAAGCACATGTAGTTAATAATTATTAATCTGTAATTAAGTGTATAGTTACTGTAACACATTAAAAGAAAATGCTACCATATTATTTAATGGACATGAACTAACATTTTATACAGATTAATATAACTGTAACAAGTTAATTGCTTATTGTTAATGTTAGTTAATGCATTATTGTAAAGTGTTACCAAAATACCTAAATGTTCTTAAATCAAGAAACATTCACATGAGAAGCAAAATTATATTAAATATAAAGAATTGTGAATCAAAAGTGAGTTTGTGCTTAAAACAAGAACAAATATCTGCCAATGAGTTTTAATAAATGTGTCTCTGTTTAAGAATGTTTAGATATTTGTGCTAGAAAACAAGTTTATTTTTCTGACCCTTTGGCAGATATTATTATATATTCACTTCATTTAAATTTTGTTTTCTCCAGAAGATGAGAGGTTTTGCTTACATTCCCATACATTTTTGAAAACATTATTTTTGAATGTTCTCTGAACGTTTAAAAACTGTTTTAAAAACGTTTTTTCTTGGTTATAGGCACATTAAAGGAACATTCTGTTGTATCATTCTTGGAACATTATGGGAACGTTCCATTTGAATGTTCTCTGAACGTTCTGAAACAAGTAGTAACATTTAAAAACAAAAACTTTAAAACGAACTAAAGCGTTTAAGAAAATAAAACATCCATGAACGATGTTTTTGTGCTAACGCTTTTGAGAACATTATTAAATACTAGATAACTTTGAATGGACGTTCTATTAACGCTACCGGAAGACTTACTAGAACTTTCTGAGAACATTCTCTGTTCACTGGAAATATCAATATCGATACACTATATTGCCAAAAGTTTTGAGACGCCTGCCTTTCCATGCACATGAGCTTTAATGCCATCCCATTCTTAATCCGTAGGGTTTAATATGGAGTCGGCCCACCCTTTGCAGCTCTAACAGCTTCAGCTCTTCTGGGAAGGCTTTCCTCAAGGTTTAGGAGTGTGTTTATGGGAGTTTTTGACCAAGCGCATTTGTGAGGTCAGGCACTGATGTTGGACGAGAAGGCCTGGCTCGCAGTCTCCGCTCTAATTCATCCCAAAGGTGTTCTATCGGGATGAGCTCAGGACTCTGTGCAGGCCAGTCCAGTTCCTCCACACCAAACTCGCTCATCCATGTCTTTATGGAGCGACGCTTTGTGCACTGGAGCGCAGTCATGTTGGGACAGGAAGGGGCCGTCCACAAACTGTTCCCATAAAGTTGGGAGCATGAAATTGTCCAAAATGTCTTGGTGAAGCATTAAGAGTTCCTTTCACTGGAACTAAGGGGCCAACCGCTGAAAAACAACCCCACCCCATAATCCCCCCTCCACCAAACTTTACACTTGGCACAATGCAGTCAGGCAAGTCCCGTTCCCCTGGCAACCGCCAATCCCAGACTCGTCCATGGGATGGTCAGACAGAGAAGCGTGATTGGTCACTCAGAGAACACGTCTCACTGCTCTAGAGTCCAGTGGTGGCGTGCTTTACCCCACTGCATCCCACGCTTTGCATTGCTCTTGGTGATGTAAGGCTTGGATGAGCTGCTCGGCCATGGAAACCCATTCCATGAAGCTCTCTCCGCACTGTTCTTGAGCTCATCTGAAGGCCACAGGAGTTTGGAGGTCTGGAGCGATTGACTCTGCAGAAAGTTGGTGACTTCTGCGGACTGTGACCCTCAGCATGCGCTGACCCCGCTCTGGGATTTCACTTCATGGCTGAGTTGCTGTTGTTCCCAATCGCTTCCACTTTGTTATAATCCCACTAACAGTTGAGCGTGGAATATTTAGTAGTGAGGAAATGTCAGGAATGGCCTTATTGCACAGGTGGCAACCTATCCCGGTCCCACGCTTGAGTTCACTGAGCTCCTGAGAGCGAGCCATTCTCTCACAAATGTGTGTAGAAGCGTCTGCATGCCTAGAGCTTGATTTACACACCTGTGGCCATGAAGGGATTGAACACCTGAACTCTGGGATCTGGAGGAGCGTCCCAATACATATTGGCAATATAGTGTAGATATGCTGGTAAACATGTCAAAAATACTAAGCAAGTGTGTGTTTGAAAGTGTCTGCGGCGGGTTTGCTGTGTGGAATATTAACCGACAGCAAACTTCATCACAAGCGCAGACTTTTCTCTGTTGTTTAGCGCTGCTCAAGGCAATTTTGAAGCACTTACGATATAAAGCCACAGCACACACGACGATCGTTTACAGTTTTCCCAGCGCGCTGACAAACGGCTCCGGTGCCTGCAGACACACGGCGGTTTGATTGGAGAAACACCAGCTGGGTCAGTCTTTATTTCTTTGCTTAATTAATGCTCTGTGCTTTTGAGAGCTTTGACGCGACCGGCGTCTGAACTTAAAACAGCTTAGGTTTCTTTAGCTTTGACTCGTCTCACGTCGCCCTCGAGATGCACATTAGAAATAGTCGTTATGCATCAAGAAAATCAAATCTGGAAGAGTACAGCGAAAGCCACCTGTACAAAGTGTGATAGATGCAAATGTATGCACTGACATTTGAAAACCAAACGTCACATTTTCTGTTTTCCTGCCTCAGGTCAGTTTCTCCTGCTAATGAAGCGCTTCCTAAGGTTTAACCTTTCTGCGCCGTTTGTGAACCTGCCACTTTTCTGACCTTCACGTTAACTTTTGCTCGTTACACTTACACTTTTTGAATGCGGCTGTCATCGGCCCTGGAGCTCCAGTCGCATGCTGAAACAAATCGAGCCGAATCATTCATAAAAGTGGTCCGGAAGCGTAAGGATACGTGTTCCCGGCATTATTAAAATGCATATGTTTAATTTATGATCCAAGACTTTCAAAGGGGATCAGCTGTCTGGGAATAAAGTCCGACATTCCTTTGCCATATGTATTCCCTTCTGCGTTTTCATTCATCCTGGCCGCTGTCTACATCACAAGAGCGCGACGTGTCGGGAGAAATCCCACCTGATCCCAACTGAAGCTGAGAAATCATAAAGCATTAATCTGAAAAGCACAATACTGGCTGAGCTTCCCAAAGAAAAATACTCTTCTGTTCGGGATTTGATTTATTTGAGTGCTTTTAGTTTTAGGAAGAATGTTGTGCCGGGCTCACAGTACTGTTGTTTTAACTGTTTTTTGTCCTTCACATTATTATAAACTTTGCTTTGCAGCATAGAATTTGAAATTTGGCGGGAATGTAATTTTATTATTTTATGAGTAAATTGAACTACTAGTATATTTTAGTATATATTTTTATACATATTTATATATATATATATATATATATATATATATATATATATATATATATATATATATATATATATACACACACACATTGGAATGTATATAAATAAATAGTAAGTGTTTGTGTTGCCTTAATTTTAAGTTTAGTCAACTTGAAATTTGAAGTTTATGAAGTGACTAGTTAAATATTTAAGTTCACTAAACTTAACATTTTAAGGCAGCACCAACACTTACTTTTTTAAGTTGAAACTTTTTTCTGAAATTTTATAAATATTTTAGATTTAAAAAAATATTTTATATATGTATACAGTTGCAAGAAAAAGTGTCTGAAGTGCTTGAAGAATCGTGAATAATTTAAACTAAATAAGAGAGATCATACAAAATGCATTATTCTTTATTTTGTTCTGTCCTAAAATAAGATATTTTACATACATTTTTTTATATATAGTCCATAAGACAAAAAAAAATACCCCGTTCAAAAGTTTATGAACCATTGATTCTTAATCCTGTGTCGTTACCTGCATGAACCATGGCTGTGTGTGTGTGTGTGTGTGTGTGTGTGTGTGTGTGTGTGTGTGTGTGTGTGTGTGTGTGTGTGTGTGTGTGTGTGTGTGTGTGTGTCTTGTTTGTCCTGAGCAGTTAAACTGCCCAATGTTCTTCACGAAAATCCTCCAGCTCCTGCATATTCTTAATTTTTCCAGCATCTCCTGCATATTTGAACCCTCTCCAGCAGGGACTGTGTGATTCTGAGATCCATCGTTTCACTCTTTGGACGATTGAGGGACTCAAACACAACTATGAACAAAGCTTCACACATTCACTAATGCTCCAGAAGGAAACAAGACGCATTAAGACTCAATCAATATAACTTATTTAATTTGAAGCTCAAGGTAAATTGTACTTAATTTGTCTTCCGGGAAATATGTTACTATCTTTTGTTGCTTCTGAAGGGCAGTACTAAATGAAAAAAATATACATTTAAACAAAATAAGAAAAATTCATCCTGTTCAAAAGTTTTCACCCCCGGCAGTGTAGGGGGATATTTTCTATCCCCCTACACTGCCCCTGCCCCCAAACCTACCCATCACACACACACACACACACACACACACACACACACACACACACACACACACACACACACACACACACATACACACACACACACTACCCATCACAGGAGACTGCACAGTTTACTTTCTGTGATAAAAACCTCATCCTGTGATTTATAAGCATTTTGAAAAGTGAGGACATGGGGAACGTCCTCATATTTCACCCTCTTTTTGTAATACCTGTGTCATACCCATGTCATTATACACATTTGTGTCCTGATATTTCACAAAAACATGCACACACACACACACACGTTGGGTTTTCATGTTTTATGGGGACATTCCATAGGCGTAATGCATTTTATACTGTACAAACCGTATTTTCTATCCCCTTACACTGCCCCTGCCCCTAAACCTACCCATCACACACACACACACACACACACACTGCCCTGCCCCTAAACCTACCCATCACAGGAGACATGCTGCATTTTTACATTTTCAAAAAACATCACTTATTGTGATTTATAAGATGTTTTCCTCATGGGGACCAAAAAATTGCCATCTTTGTGGGGACATTTTGTCCCCATACCGTAGGGATTACCAGTCCACACACACACACACACACACACACACACACACACACAGCCGTGGATCATCCAGAGAACGACACAGTACTGAGAATCAGTGATTCATACATTTTGAACGGGTTGTTTTAACAAATTCAGCTATTTATTAGTTTTGTCTTGTGGAGTTTTGTATGATCTCTCTTATTTAGTTAAAATTATTCACATTTTCTCAGATTCTGCAAAAGGTTCACATACTTTTTCTTGCAACTGTATATAATAAAATTATAAAATATATATATAATATATATTAAAAATGTAAACCAATGGTTGGGTTTGTTCATATTTGACCCAAACATAGGTTGAAACAATGGGTTTAGAGTGTGTGTATATATATATAAAACATTAATAAAATCACAATATTCTACACAATATGACTCTTTTTCTACTTTTTTATCCACAGAAGACTAATTGTTTGGTAAAACTGCCATATACAATCTAATTAATACAGAAATCTTAATTAAAAACAGGATAACCAAAGCAAAAAAGACTAACTATTTTCCAGGAACATCACAAAATTTGTTTTTTCCATAAAAGTTTACCATCCAGTTATGTCTGATCTCAAATGATTCACTCTTTTAAATCCATTTCTAAATAATTCTCTTGAACTGATTGCATTTATGAATCACTCGAGTGTAAGAACTGTTTTCTAAAATGAAAATTTAGTGAATTTAACTAAATATTATTTTAGTATAGCCCTGAAATGTACAAATGCAGTGCATGTTTTGGGTTGAAGCACTGCTCTATGGAAAATCTGCCCGTGACGGGTTAATTTTCCCAGCGCTCCCGGGCCTCTTCAGCGTCACATCTATTGGAAAGCTGTCATCGCTCTCAGTGTTTTTACAGTACCAATAGCAGGTGGGCCGCTGTCTGGACCGATGGCCTCTGGCTATGGCTTTATAACACCGATATTTCAAAACATCTCATGTGTGTGTGAACCATAGAGGAGAGAGGGCAGTCTGAAAACCTCCAAACACAAGAACACTGAGTTCACCCAAACACCCGTTTCTGCAGTCAGGAGTTTCATACGGCGTGACATCACTCAATCACATCCTTCAGCTAATCATCCCGCTGACATTCATCTCACCAGTCTCCAGGAATTAAAGCAGGCACTTTTCCCAATCTGATTTGTGGAGTTTACCCGCAGCGCTCGCCTTCTTTGATCAAAACAAGGAGATGTTAAGGATTTGAAGACATGCTGTGCGGTTAAAGAGTCTCTCCTGGGGCGGACAATTAACACTCGCCATTCTCCAGCGATGGTTGATGCCGATCATACCGGGAGGCAGCAGTTACGATGCTTCAATCGCAATTTTAATTACTATTAAGGCTACCAGCAGGCCAAGTCAACAAAAAAGGAAAATGTAATACTTCAAAAAATGTACGGGGAAGATTGTTTTGAGATGAACGCCTCTGGAGATTTGACACTCGAATAGAGAAAGCGTTTTAATATGACAGGCTGAACTTGTTTACGATGCTAATTAAGTAATGCGATTTGCATGACTCTAATTCTGTACAGTGAACTTATTTAAGCAAGAATGCACAGGCGGCCGAGCTTCACACCGCACAACGGGGCTATTCTTCCTCCGGTTTCAATAAAAGGAATCTCAGAAGAAAAGAGTTCCCAACCAAATCCAGCTCCAACACGGATCTCAGTGATACAGGACTTTGATTGCAGTATTTAAAATCTGGAAGAAAAAAAGATATATGTACTTTATTTTATGAATAAATTAAACTACTCACGTCCTACGCTCAGCTTACATGTGTTTATATTTAAATATATTTCTATAGTACTTCAAATACAGTGTGTGTGTGTGTGTGTGTGTGTGTGTGTGTGTGTGTGTGTGTGTGTGTGTGTGTGTGTGTGTGTATATATATATATATATATCATATATTTAAAAATGTATAACATTTTAAGTTTAGTCACCTCAAATACTCAAGTTAATACAACTCTTTTCAAGTTGACTAAACTTGAAGAATTTTAAAGCAGTACACTTACTTTAAGTTTAATTTTTTTTACTCTGTATATTTATTTATTTACCTAAACTGTACTGTAATAATAATAATATTGTATGTTAAAAATATACTTGAATATTTTTTTAATATTATTTAAATAATTTATTTACAATGATAATAATAATAATTATAATACATTTATGTTATATTAATATACATTTAATAAATGTAATATATTCATATAATATATCTTATGTTTTTACCAAGCGGCACCTCTCCCAGTTTCTCTTGAAGCCGATAC
>CM040928.1:1660000-1665000 GCA_023029165.1 Gobiocypris rarus
ATCATTATATCACCCATCCATCCATCATTATATCATCCATCCATCCATCATTATATCATCCATCCATCCATCATTATATCACCCATCCATCCATCCATCCATCATTATATCATCCATCCATCCATCATTATATCATCCATCCATCCATCCATCCATCCATCATTATATCACCCATCCATCCATCCATCCATCATTATATCATCCATCCATCCATCATTATATCACCCATCCATCCATCCATCCATCATTATATCATCCATCCATCCATCCATCATTATATCATCCATCCATCCTCCCATAATTATATCACCCATCCGTCCATCCATCCATCATTATATCACCCATCCATCCATCCATCCATCCATCATTATATCATCCATCCATCCATCCATCATTATATCATCCATCCATCCATCCATCCATCATTATATCATCCATCCATCCATCATTATATCACCCATCCATCCATCCATCCATCCATCATTATATCATCCATCCATCCATCATTATATCACCCATCCATCCATCCATCCATCATTATATCATCCATCCATCCATCCATCATTATATCATCCATCCATCCATCATTATATCATCCATCCATCCATCCATCATTATATCACCCATCCATCCATCCATCCATCCATCATTATATCATCCATCCATCCATCCATCATTATTCCATCCATCCATCCATCCATCATTATATCATCCATCCATCCATCCATCATTATATCATCCATCCATCCATCATTATATCATCCATCCATCCATCCATCATTATATCATCCATCCATCCATCCATCATTATATCATCCATCCATCCATCCATCATTATATCACCCATCCATCCATCCATCCTGCCATCCATCCATTCATCCATCCATCATTGTTCCATCCATCCATCCATCCATCCATCATTATATCATCCATCCATCCATCATTATATCATGCATCCATCCATCCATCATCCATCCATCCATCATTATATCATCCATCCATCCATCCATCATTATATCATCCATCCATCCATCATTATATCATCCATCCATCCATCATTATATCATCCATCCATCCATCCATCATTATACCATCCATCCATCCATCCATCATTATATCATCCATCCATCCATCCATCATTATATCATCCATCCATCCATCATTATATCATCCATCCATCCATCATTATATCATCCATCCATCCATCCATCATTATATCATCCATCCATCCATCCATCATTATATCATCCATCCATCCATCCATCATTATATCATCCATCCATCCATCATTATATCACCCATCCATCCATCCATCATTATATCACCCATCCATCCATCATTATATCAACCATCCATCCATCCATCATTATATCACCCATCCATCCATCCATCCTGCCATCCATCCATTCATCCATCCATCATTGTTCCATCCATCCATCCATCCATCCATCATTGTTCCATCCATTCATCCATCCATCGTTATATCCGTCTTTGTTATATCCATCTATCCATCATCCATCCATCATTGTTCCATTCATCCATCTATCTATCTATCTATCTATCTATCTATCTATCTATCTATCTATCTATCTATCTATCTATCTATCTATCTATCTAATCTATCTATCTATCTATCTATCTATCTATCTATCTATCTATCTATCTATCTATCTATCATCATCTATCTATCTATCTATCTATCTATCTATCTATCTTCAAAGTTCTATCTATCTATCTATCTATCTATCTATCTATCTATCTATCTATCTATCTATCTATCTATCTATCTATCTATCTATCTATCTATCTATCTATCTATCTATCTATCTATCTATCTATCTAATCTATCTATCTATCTATCTATCCATCTGTCCATCCATCCATGGATTTTAAGTAAATTATTTTCTTAATTTAAATCTAAATAGTACGCAACCCTGGGCGTTATGTGTCATCTTGTCTAGTGAGTCGTGGGGAATCGGTGCATGACGCCCCTGAATGTTGAGTAATTTGTGAAAGCGGATTGAGGAAATAAGGATACAGTAACACGTAATGCTCTTAGCCGCCGGTAATGCTCACTAATGCTAACGTAATGTGTGTTATGTAAACTGAATTAGCAGACACATAAACAAGTTCATAAACCCTCAAATGGCCATGTGGAAAAGAGTAGGGTTTGTTGTAGTGAAGTAAAGGAAATATTCTTGCAGGAAGATTATAGAGGAGATATTATGTTCATATGGTCACGGTGGGCTTTAACTTAGACAAGACTTTTAAAAAGGCTGGAAGATAAATTGACATGCACTTCAAGGCTGGCAAGGCTTTGGAAAAACTCTTTAACACATCTTACTGGCCAGGCAAGGCCTTCTGCTCTCAGAGCGAGACTCTTCATCATCAGCATTCAGCCGAGGGAAGCGTCAGAGGAAATATATCCAATTAGATCACTCCAATCGATCTCTGCCTGTGTTTGAACATGCTCGCGTCAGACGATCCTTCCCGTAGCAGAACACAACAGGCTGATCTGATTAGCGACAGATTGAGGTACATTCAGTCCAACAGTGAAATCTCAAAGCCAATATGTGATGAATGAAATGACGATAAGTAAAGGTAAACAATGAGCTGGACGAGCTCAGTTAGGAACATCACATGTGGCGAATACACGGAGTGGTTTTTAATATGTTGCTATGCAGTTTTGATGGGGGTTCTTGATTGTTGCTAAGAAGTGGGTGGTTGCTAGTGCACTGCTAACCGGTTACTAGTGTATACTTGGTGGTTTATGGTGCGTTGCTAGATTGTTCAGCATGGTTGCTATGATGTTTTGGATGGTTGCTAGGGTGTTCTAGATAGTTGCTAGTGTGTTCTGGGTGGTTGCTTATGGATTTTGGATTGTTGCTAAAGTGTTCTGGGTGGTTGTTAGGTGTTCTGGACAGTTGCTAGGGAATCCTGGGTGGTTGCTAGGGTCTTCTGGACAGTTGCTAGGCCATCCCAGGTGGTTGTTAGAATGTTCTGGACAGTTGCTAGGGCATCCTTGGTGGTTGCTAGGATGTTCTGGACAGTTGTTATGACATCCTAGGTGGTTGTTAGGATGTTCTGGGCAGTTGATAGGGCATCCTGGGAGGTCGCTAGGGTCTTCTGGACAGTTGCTAGGCCATCCCAGGTGGTTGTTAGGATGTTCTGGACAGTTGCTAGGGTATCCTTGGTGGCTGCTAGAGTGTTCTGGACAGTTGCTAGGCCATCCCAGGTGGTTGTTAGGATGTTCTGGACAGTTGCTAGGCCATCCCAGGTGGTTGTTAGGATGTTCTGGACAGTTGCTAGGGTATCCTTGGTGGCTGCTAGAGTGTTCTGGACAGTTGCTAGGCCATCCCAGGTGGTTGTTAGGATGTTCTGGACAGTTGCTAGGCCATCCCAGGTGGTTGTTAGGATGTTCTGGACAGTTGCTAGGGTATCCTTGGTGGCTGCTAGAGTGTTCTGGACAGTTGCTAGGGCATCCCAGGTGGTTGTTAGGATGTTCTGGACAGTTGCTAGGCCATCCCAGGTGGTTGTTAGGATGTTCTGGACAGTTGCTAGGGTATCCTTGGTGGCTGCTAGAGTGTTCTGGACAGTTGCTAGGCCATCCCAGGTGGTCGCTAGGGTCTTCTGGACAGTTGCTAGGCCATCCCAGGTGGTTGTTAGGATGTTCTGGACAGTTGCTAGGGTATCCTTGGTGGCTGCTAGAGTGTTCTGGACAGTTGCTAGGCCATCCCAGGTGGTTGTTAGGATGTTCTGGACAGTTGCTAGGCCATCCCAGGTGGTTGTTATTATGTTCTGGACAGTTGCTAGCCCATCCCAGGTGGTTGTTAGGATGTTCTGGACAGTTGCTAGGCCATCCCAGGTGGTTGTTAGGATGTTCTGGACAGTTGCTAGGGTATCCTTGGTGGCTGCAAGAGTGTTCTGGACAGTTGCTAGGCCATCCCAGGTGGTTGTTAGGATGTTCTGGACAGTTGCTAGGCCATCCCAGGTGGTTGTTAGGATCTTCTGGACAGTTGCTAGGCCATCCCAGGTGGTTGTTAGGATGTTCTGGACAGTTGCTAGGGTATCCTTGGTGGCTGCTAGAGTGTTCTGGACAGTTGCTAGGCCATCCCAGGTGGTTGTTAGGATGTTCTGGACAGTTGCTAGGCCATCCCAGGTGGTTGTTAGGATGTTCTGGACAGTTGCTAGGGCATCCCAGGCATTTCTTAGGATGTTCTGGACAGTTGCTAGGGCATCCCAGGCATTTCTTAGGATGTTCTGGACAGTTGCTAGGGCATCCCAGGCATTTCTTAGGATGTTCTGGACAGTTGCTAGGGCATCCCTGGTGGTTGCTAGGGTTGTTAGGGGCGGTTGTTCTGGTGTTCTGGGAGGTTTATCGTCCAGCGTGATCACTTTAATTTAACGGCACTCCTCAGTAACAGAGATGCTTAACTTACTGTAGCAAACACCACTTGTGTAACCCAGAGCTACAGCGATCCCGTACAGTGGTTTAACTGTGTAATTAGCAGCTAAATGATTGTTTGCTGATATTTGGATTGTGAGTGCTTTGGATTAGCCGATATCTAGCACAAACAATATTGATTTTTTTTTAGCTAATTACTGTATGTAAGCGTTGCAAATAATTACGGGCTGGAATCTGATGGTCTTTCTGACTTCAACACAACAGCATTACAGACAAAAGCTCTGTAAATCCAAATCTGCTTTTCTGATGCGTGCGATCTGAAATGTTCCCGGACAACATCCTAACAACCACCTGGGATGGCCTAGCAACTGTCCAGAAGACCCTAGCAACCACCCAGGATGCCCTAGCAACTGTCCAGAACATCCTAACAACCACCTGGGATGGCCTAGCAACTGTCCAGAACATCCTAACAACCACCTGGGATGGCCTAGCAACTGTCCAGAACATCCTAACAACCACCCAGGATGCCCTAGCAACTGTCCAGAACATCCTAACAACCACCTGGGATGGCCTAGCAACTGTCCAGAAGACCCTA
>CM040928.1:1670000-1675000 GCA_023029165.1 Gobiocypris rarus
CGAACCGACAGCACATGAAACAGCCGAACCGATGCATTAGAATGACGCGCGCGTTCAGATCGCGGGTGTGTTTCTCGAGCTCTGCGCGTCTCCGAAGGGACTTGTGCTCTCCATCTCACTGAGATCAGCCTGAGATCGCGCTCTGCCTCTGTTCCTGCCGGCAACTTCTCCAAACCTCCGCGAACACACACACACTGCCTCTCTCCTGGACTAGCACCGCGCTCCTGCTGCCTCGCGTGTGTGTATCTCTCAGAATGAGCCCTTAAACACTGACTGTGGGGGTTTTCTTCTGTCTCTCCGGCGGCGCAGTCCACAATTATTGACCGTAGTGCGGACATTCACACACTGACAGAAGATCGTGGACATCTCAACACTTGCTCTGACACCAGCCACAGATGTGAATGAAAGTCATCTAAAGAAAGAGGAATATACGTGTCCGAGCGCGCCGTAGTGATGCTGCAAGTGGAAATGATCATATTCGTGGGTGTGATTCTGTGGATGTGTGTATTTAGTCAAGAGCCCAGCTCAAAGGTGATGGCTGATCGATATGCTGTCTACTGGAACCGAACCAACCCCAGGTGAGCGGATCTGTGGTCATATTCGCCGCTGTTTTGCAGGAACTTTGTGATGCTTTTCACTTTGCATTACATTTCTGGGGAAATAGTACATCGGTGTGCAATGCATGATGAAAGAGCGATTGAATATAATCCAAATAAATATTAAGAAAGCATAAATGCAATTATCGTTTAAAAAAACGCGATCGCTATAATAATTGACTATCAATGCGCCGATTATTCGCGATTTATTACAAACTATAAATCGCGCGGGGTTTTTTCACAGAACAGTATAATAATTTTAAATAATTTTTATTTATATGAATGCATATTTTGAACAAAATTAAGGTAAAACAATTAATTGCAAAATTAGAATAAAAAAGTCACGCGGTGCAATACGGAGTTTAAATGGTAAAGTTTACTTGTTTGATTGCCTACTGTAATTTATTCTCACCCAGTCTGATGGATCTCATGATTTCTTGGAAGTGTGATACATTTTTCTCGATGTTAAATGCACATCTGCATAAAATTGTTGATGCACAACAAATATATAATTAATGGTTGGCTTTCCAATAAATGAACATACTGTAGATTAATTCATGCTGCTTTTCAGCGTCGGAGAAACTCTTAAATGAAACCTATTCCATATTATGAATTATGCTGTTCAGTATCCTCACGTTTTTTTGAACTCATAGATGCATTAATTAATTAATTAAAAACACGGTGTAACGCGTGTGTATTTGTGGACGCGATCTGTAAATGGCACTGCGATTCTCAGCTCAGAAACTGTTCAAAGCGCTTACAACACCAGGATGAGCTGAATGCATGGAAGTTACTCACTGTTGCATTTCTTTCCAGACCAAACAAAAATAAAAATGCGTTTTATTTTTCTTATTTAGTTTTAAATAACTTGAAATAATGAATAAATAGCTTTAACTGATGTGTACATTTCTATATATGGATGTTATTTAAAATGTGGATGGGATGTTCACATTTGCACTTTTCCCAAAAGTAATGAAGTCAGATGTTTTCAGTGCACAAGTATAAGTTGCACATCACATTTAAAGCGTGTTTGAATGGATCCGACAGGTTTGAAGCCTGCCGCCAGACTGAATGTTCCTCTGCTGATTAGATGTGTTGTGGTCAGGATTTCTCCCCTGCTTCGAGAGCACAGTTTATTTATGTGACACTTTGTTTAAAACAGAAAAATGCAAAGTCAGCTTTAATTTGATATGTGATGCTGAAAGGCCACAGTTTCATTTGGACACACGGATCTCCGGCCAGGTGATTATTCTGCTGAAAAAATCACACGTTTCATTGCATAGTGCCATTTTTCCCCCTCCTTCACATTAGTTCTGAGAAGCACAGATGGTCTACAGTGAGCTCAGGCCTGGAAGAATCCAGTGGTTTCCTCAGTGTGTGTTTTATTGTCTTGTTTTTGCTGGTGGAGAGGGATGATGTGTGTCAGATTTACAGTAATCTTCTTCGTTTGCACCCTCACACATGATAGCAGATCTGAAAAAGAAGTGTGCGTGGATGTTTTTAGCAGTGCATCTGCTCTCTTTGTACTGGTGGCATGAGCTGTGACTGAATATTGGAAGGGCACAGACACTGACTCTCAAAGGCAGCAGTGAAGCATGTCGTCTGTTGGCTGTCCGCACCTCCATTGGCGTTATGAGTATGAATGGTTAATTGGTTAATTACTCACTGCACCTTTGGCACACTAAATGACCATAATGAGGACGCTTTCCCATGCCTAAGAGCCCCGCCAGCCAGATCCCCCTCCGACTTCCTTCCCCTTTAACTGCGACTCCCTTTATTTCTCCGTGCCATGCTGAGCAGAGAAAATGAGTGAATACAATTAGATATTTCAGGAGCTTCATTCCGGCTGTGCATGAGGCTCCTCGACTGGAGACCCGGGCCGGGCGCAGGGGTCACGCGGCCTCCGGACGGAAACCCCGCATACATTCAGCTGTAACACGATAGTCGGGTCGCTCCTGAAAATGTTCCATGATGAACCAGTCAGAAATGTGTTCCCACTCGACTCAATCGCCCAGGACTGTCCAGTGTTTACTGACCGGCTGTGATCATGTTTCCTGTTAAAGTCCCTAAATCACCAGCTACGATTTGTAATATGTATAATATATAGTTTTTTATTGCTTATTATAATTACTATTGCATATTATTTCCTGTAAAACTCCCCAAAAAACGAGTTACAACTTGTGTGTGTGGAATTTTAAATTTTAGAATTTAGAATTTAGAATTTTTTCTATCATAGATCCAAAAATTTATTTAAAAAAATATATATATATATATATATATATGTCTTTAAGATGTACATACTAGATTATATATTTCATATAAAAGGTCCATATATGTTTTATAATTGTATTGTCTTTTGTACTCTATTTTTATTGCTTATTGAAAGCTTTTTATTACATAATATAGGCAATAAAACATTATATATACATATGATTATTTATTATAATATTCATTATATATTGCAATTTTATAATATTTCCTGTAAAAATCCCCAAAACATGAGTTACAATTTGTGTAAGCAATATTTATATATATATATACATATACTATTTTGTTATTGCTTATTAAAAACATTTCTATTATATAATGTTTCCCGTAAAAACTCCCCAAAACACAAGTAACAATTACAATTTGTGTGTTGTATGTATAAATGTGATTTTTTTAATAAAAAAAATATTATTCAAATATTTTTTATATTATTTATTACACTTTATTTTCACTAAGTTTCAATCCAAATATTCTTTTTGTATTTATTATTATATATTTTTGTTGATTATTTATAAAAATAGAATTTTCAATTACTTTAAATTTTTAATATTTAAAATGTGTGTGAATGTGTGAGTGTGTGTGTGTGTGCATGTGTGATTTTTTTTTTTTTTTAAGATATTTTTTCCTATTTTTTATTAAAATTGTATTTTCAAAAGCAAAACCCCGTTGCATATTTCTGCTGCTGCTTTACACAGTTCAGCTCAGATGAAGTTTCCCACCGTATGGAACTGAACATTTCTAAATTCCTCAAACTAGAACTCAATCTGTGCGCACTTCTCCGCGTGTAACCTGCACTTGTGTGTGTTTTCTCTTTCTTCTCTTCTGTGAACACATCCTCCGTGTCAGCTGAGTAAGGCCGTTCCTCACGCGTGTGCCGCTGTTTCTTCAGTCATATATGACCGCGGCTCCACATGTGAAGACAGAGCCTCTTATTCTTCCGTCTTAAACAGATTCAGACTGACTTGACTAGTTCTGACACTGCCTGTTTTCCTCTTCGAGCCTTGTAAAACCTCTCCCGTGGCATGTCAAATCCGCTGTTTCTCTCTGCTGTCCGGATTCATTCCCAAAGACGGTTGGTGTATGGCAGAGTTCAGCAGGTCCATGAGAAGCCTGGTCTGGGGAATTAATATTATGATGATTTTAAAGAGCAGACGATGACATAAAGGGCCAAACGCAGCCCTGCGACAGCTCATTAGGTGCTTGGAAAGGCAGCGGGACATTATGCAATGTCACAATGTTTTTATTTAATAAAGACAAAGGCATGTTGATCCAGGGATTTGCTGCCTGTTGACTTTGGATGCGCAGTGTCTGTATAAAACATCTCCGTATGGCATGCTTGTTGAAGATAAGGCTTTGTGAGCGCTGATGCCGTGTGGATTGTGCTCTGGATCAGACCTACATGAGTGACCGCCGGAGAGACGCACATGCTGATACTTCACTTTAGAGCTGGACATCAGATTGAGTCTCATTAGGGTTGCTGCTGGATGCTTTCCATGGGAATTAGGTACTTAATTACAGGTTAGCCTATAACAGGGAACTTCAATGTAGTTGGGAAACAATCTTGCAGCATAATCTTGGTTAAAACAACCAGATCTGTTTCATTTCCACCCTCCATCACATGCACACATGATCAAAAAATACAAGCAAAGCAGTAATATTGTGAAATATTATTAATATTACGGTTTAGGATTTTTAAAAATCTTTTTTCAGGATTCTTTGATGAATAAAAAGTAAAAGTTGCAAAAGTTTGGGGTCAGTCATTTTTTTTTTTGGTTGAAAGAAATGAATACTCTTATTCAGCAAGGATGCATTAAATTGATTAGAAAAGTGATATTAAAGACTTATATTGTTATAAAAGATTTCAATTTGGAATAAATGCTGTTCTTTTTAACTTTTTATTCATCAATAATCCCGGAAAAACATATTAAGCAGCACGCTACCAACATAACACGTCCACTTATGAAACAAAATGTTAATATTTATGCTTGTGTAGGATTGAGTTTAAATAAATTCTAGTTTTATAAATTCCCGTTAAGTTTCCAAATTTGAATATTTATTAACAAACAGATTTAATAACTTTCTGTTGAATTTCCACCCTCCATCACATGCACACATGATCAAGAAAAAACTGTAATA